>PVJA010006763.1:19404-71569 GCA_004027025.1 Myocastor coypus
TTTTTTTTTTTTTTTTTTTTTTTTTTTTTTTTTTTTTTTTTTTTTTTTTTTTTTTTTTTTTTTTTTTTTTTTTTTTTTTTTTTTTTTTTTTTTTTTTTTTTTTTTTTTTTTTTTTTTTTTTTTTTTTTTTTTTTTTTTTTTTTTTTTTTTTTTTTTTTTTTTTTTTTTTTTTTTTTTTTTTTTTTTTTTTTTTTTTATGCAGCTAAGAGTTTACATCATCCTAAACTGGCTTTCTCACCTGTGGATTTGTTAGAATCCTTTTGATTCTAAGCCACTACTATTACTTTTTCTGCTATTGTTATACCAAGAATAGTTTTTTATTAGACAATTGCTACTTCAGTAAGAGCAAATTCTGTACCTTATCTTACCTTTGCATTAATTTCTATGCCCTGTATGTGATGTTCAAGGAAGGATGAAAAAAAGTTCTGAAAACTGTATTTTAATTAAAAATGATAAGAATTTCTACACATATTTTTCTTCAGTAGGATTTAATTATGCACTAAGCATAGTGTTATTAAATATCTAGCATGTGAATAGCATTACATCACCTGTGGGGACAGAGGCTAGGGTGACTAGCCCATTATGTAAGAAGAGGTGGATATCAAGAAACAGGAGGACCATGAGCTGGGAAAACCCATGAGGGCACTTGGGAGGCTGAGGCAGGAGGATTGGTATGGGTTCAAGACTAGCCTGGGCTACAGAGGTCAGCTCTAGGCCAGTCTGAACTGTATAGTGAGACCAGTCTCAAAAAGACAAAAAAAGAAAAAAAAAAAACATGAAAAAAAAAAAAAAGGAAAGGAAAAACCCACGAGGGGCCAGGGAGATAGCTCCATGTGGTAAGCACCTGCTTAGGAAAGGTCAGAGACAAGGGTTCACCCCAGGATGCACTGGCCACATGACTGGGAGAGCTGGTACAGACCTATAATCCCAGTGCTGGGGAGGCTGAGACAGGGAATCACAAGGAATGCAATCTGCATAGTGAGATCCTGTACCAAATACAAAACAATGAAATAAAATAAAACCATGAGATGCTGGTAGGAATAACTTTGGGCCATAGCAGCTTTCTTCTTCCAATGACTGCATATTCAATAGTGTAGATTTGATGAAAAGAAAGTAGCAAAGCCAGTGTACAAATAGCAGGCACACAAAGTTGGTGGTATAGGATGTTCTTGCCTTATGATTTAAACTTTAAAATGCCACTTTCCTTGATTACAAATCCCAACAAAAATAGACAATGGCTAACCATGCTTGAGACTAAAGCCTCCACAGTGTTTCCTTCGAGCTCAGCGAGCTTCCCCAGCTGCACATTTCAAGCCCTGGTTTCCTCATTTGGAAAGTGGGAGCGATCATGCCTTTTCATGGGAGTGTGATAAATATTCTTTCTTTTGGGCAATTTATTTGAGTACTCTTTTCGGAACACTGCACATATTAAGAGCTTGGTAAATATTTTCTATCAGAATAACTACATAATAGTGCTAAGGGTTTTTATATATTTGTCTGTTTTGGTTTGTGTGGCTCATTGCTACTTAGAAAATGATGTATGGAGTCATTTGACATTCAGACATATGGGGTCATTTTTTGAGAAAGGAAGACCACCTGTAGTGACTGTGGTAATTTAAGCAAAGAAATTATCTTCTGAGTAGTATTCTTGATCTTATTCTAAGGTGTTCTTCAAATGCGTCTTTTTCTTTGAGTCACCAAATATTAAATCATGCTACATTAGCTAATGAAGTGAATAACGCTATGGATGGGCCTGACATTTCCTGACCAGTTAGAAAAAAATTAACCCGTTGACTATAAACATCCAGGAACGCGGTGACCTTTCAGCCATTAATATGATTATGAAGCATAAAAGAGGCACAGAGGAATGATCCATGCCTTAAAAGGCATTGTGGACTCCTTCGTGCCTGTGAGCACAGCACTGGATTTCTAGAAAGGCAGTTCTCACAGCTGCTGTGTAAGTGTTGAAACTGAAATAAAGATGAATGCTGTCCTATCTCAGAAGTGCAGCTTTGATGGGCTTATCACTAGGTTGTAGCTTGATGCTGTGGGTGCAGTGTACTTATGTGGATATGCTATTATTGTGGGCCCCACTTTGCAGACGGTGAGTCTAAGGCTCAGAAGAACCCAACTGAAATGTAGGTTTTAATAACGCCAAAGAACCCAACAAGAGAGCGTGTGCATGGACTTCCATCTGGATGGATCCATCCTCATACCATAAAGTTGCCGAAAAATGGCACTGCTTGGTTTAAATAGCAGTGACAGAACAAACGTGCACCTTTGGCATTATGCGTGTCCTTTCTGTCACCTCCAGCTACTGTATAGAGAAGTTAAAAAATCAGAAAAAGAAGACAACATGAGCCAGAGCTCTAGCCAAGCACTAAGAAGAAAGAGATTTGTTACTGAACTTACTGCTCTCCTATCTTTCCTGCCTCTGACTTGTTCACTATGCCGCAGCCTTACAGGTCACCTTCTTTTAGCTCTACATGTGACAACTTGATTCCCACCTCAAGGACTTGTCAGCTCTGCCCACCCACTTTCCTCCACTTTAATTGGTTTTCTCCTTACTGCTTCCAAGTCTTAGCTCAGGAGTTATCTCTGTGAAGTATTATCTGATGTCTCTAGCACAGTCACCAATCTGGTCCCTCCCTAGTTTGGTGTCCTTTATTTTCACATCACTGATTGTTTTTATGAATGATCTGTCTCCCACTGGAATGTACAGTCAGTAAGGCAGGAACTTGCCTGTCTTTTTAATTATTGAATCTCTGGTGCAATAAACAGAGTAGGCACTTAGTAAGCCTTGTTAAACATGCCAATGGATACTTCAGTGCAGAGAAATATGGTATAAAGTGTTGCTACTAATATTTTTAGGTACAACAACAGCTTTGAATACATAAATTGTAACCTTGCCTAAGATTCAGGGCCTGATATGTTATTAAAAGAGCAGAGAAAAAAAAAAAGAGTACAGTTTGCTCAGGTATCTGAGACTTTCTGTTACTCTGAAGGAAAAATGTCTTCCTAGCATACTAGGGAAGCAAGTAAAGCCACAACAAATTCTCACTTAGAAACAAAGGGAATTTGGTGTGTGGTAACACATTACTTTATGAGCTCCAGAAAAGCACCACCTATAATTTCAAGACAAAACCTGTTTCTTTTATGTTTTTTAGTTCTAGAGAAGTATCATGAGAAGAAAATAATCTTCATGCTGCATTTTGTGGCTTGTGTCTATATGTCTCCCAAAGCCTCATATGGTTATAGATGGGGCGTCTCAGAAGTATTTTTATCTAGAGGTTGTGATGCTGAGATTAAGTATGTGTCATCACTAAATGATTCTGCTGATAGGTTTAGCACAGTTCTGGGTATGACGAGTGGGAAGATTCTCTGAGGTAGGAGTGCTACACACTCTTAGGAGAGCCTAGAATGTACACAGAGAGAGGGCCAGTACCTTCTGCTGCTGGTCTTTGCTACTTTTCTGCTTTGCTGCCTTCTGCCCAGCACGAGCTATTTCTCCTCAGTGATGCGTCTCTCTTCTGTGACCTGCACTGAGAGCAGCCAAGTACGACCTTGAACCTCTACAAACCGCGAGATACAATAAACTTTTCCTCAGGAGACGTTGAGTATTTTATTTCAGCGGTGAGAGAAAGTAGTGAAGGTACTGCCTTGTACTTAGGAGAATACAAATTTGTGGTGCCATAGAACACAGCGTAAGAGAGGTACAGGGTGAATCCACAAGAAGGAAGGGTATTTTCAGACTGCAAACACTATCTCTTTTTTTGCATAACTCTCAGACTACAAGGCCCTTACACTTTTAAATATGTGCTTATGTACATGCACATACAAGTACACTCACTACTTCCCTTATCTTCTTGATTTACTTTACTTACAGCAGTAACTTATGTGACTGTGAGGGAAATGTGTTGCCTAATGAAATGGAACTATGAAATAAATTAGAGTCCAGGACTCCTGATGCCTTCTGAAAAGGACAAGCTTGAAGCATGTTCAGGCAGTGGTCACCAAAGGGATTACAAATTTAAGTACTGTTAACATTTAATAGAATATTACTCAGGTTTTTTTTTTTTTTTCAAATTATGTGATTCCATTTTTAAAAGAAATCTTCACAATTAGATTTCATCAACATTTCCATTTTTGCATGAGAAAAATAAAATTCAGTAATATTAAATAAGGTGCTCCAGATTAAAGTGCCTGGGATTCAGGGACCAGGGTTCCATCCCCACAGTGCCACCCTGGTCCCACTCCTGGAGCAAGCTGAGACCACAACTGAGACTGAGCATAGTGACGCGCACCTGTAATCCCAGCACTTGGGAGGCTGAAAACAGGAGGATCACTACAAGTCTGATCTTTGTAGTAAGAGCCTGTAAACCCTATATTAAATACATAATAAAAAATATAAATAAATAGGTACTCATTATCACTGAGGCACAGGGGTGGGGCACAGATGCTCACCACTGCAATATCCATGACACTGAGATTAGCCTTCACTGCCGAGTTGATGCCTGCCATAGTGTGATGTTATATCCTGTGTACATTGTTATGTACCTGATATTACTCAAAGCTCTTTTAATGTGCCCAGCAACCTAAAAGATGAGGTCTATTATCATTATTTCCTTTGTACAATGGAGAATATTATAAGAGAGCAATTGCTTACTGGGCTCTCTCAGTGATAGGTGGGGCCTTTGAGTCCAGGTAGTCAGAACTTATGCACTTGAGCAATATTTAATGCATTTTGACAATATAGGCTGTCATGTTTTCCTGTCTCTTGATCCCAGAGTCCTATGACCTTTGATATGGTAGAGAAATATGCCAAAGTCTGTATTCTACTAGAAGTATACCCTGATGTTGTACTCAGGATTTGCGAGGGAAACAATACAGAGCACATATTCATAGTATTATTTTATAACAGTCACTCAGAGTCATATACAAAAAGAGTTTAGGAAATCTTTCCATACACTAAAGACCAAAAGAATCCAGTGGAGAGCCTGGACTGTATGACAATGTCCTTCATGAGTCCCCCTGAAGAACTAGAGCCCTTTACAATGCCCCCTACAAGTCCAATGAGAAGCCAAGTACCCCCAGTGACATCTTATCCAAATCCCTTTCACAGATCTCCACTGGGAAGGCCCAAAGACGAGTTGTAGAAGCTAGAAAGTCTGTGCGAGTGGAACGAAGGATGTTTGCTAGCAGAATGAGGATTCTGCATGGGAGCCAGGAATTGATGCTCAAAGTAAGGACCACAAAGAATCCAAAAAGAACCACAGCCATCTTCAGTGACAACAATGTCCTGATCTTCTCTGATGCCTAGAACATCTTAGTTCATATCAGGAAAGCCAGCACAACAAGCTTTCCCAGGAGCTTAAGGAGAGCCCCACCTTTCCCTTACAGATGCAAGAAGCAATGCTCAGAGTGAGGACCAGAGTTCCTGCGAAGTAATCACAGCCATGCTCAGCAACAAGATTCCAAGTTCCTTCAATAATGAAAACCAATTTTCTATCAGGAAAGCCAGCATGACAAGCTCCTCCAGGAGAACCAACAGCCCCCAGGAGAGCTTGCATCTCCCTAGCAACTCTTCTTCTTCTCTAGTTTTCCTTTTTATTTTGTTGGTAATGATCCTCAGGTGGACCTCACACCTCACATGTTCAACACCATATTTAATCACTAGTCCATTGCACCATACTTGGCTTCATGTATTATGCTCTAAGGATCAGGACATGAACAAGCTAAGGATTTTTCCAAGCAAAAACCTTGCTGGGCAAATTGAATGGACACCTAGCAGTTCCAGGACATAGCCACTTGCCTTAAAGTCCTCTCTAGGAAAGCCTATGTTTTGACCAACATTCTTGAGGCAGCACTGTGGTGAGAACTTGCATTTTCTTACATTAATGGTTTATATGTTTACATATTTCTTGTCTTTCTAGCAAATAAAATTCATCCAAAAACGCAGTAACTTTTATGGCTCAGGTTTTCACATATAGCTCTTAACATAGTGTGTGAGAAGCAGTAGCCACTCAGTAGATATTTTCAAACAGCAAAGAACATATCTATTTTTCATATATAAAAGATTTCCAGGAGGTATAGGAAAAATGAAATAGCATGAAGACTCAGGGATAAACCCACCAAGTTTACATCCTTGCCATTGCATTTTATAGAAACAGAATTGGAACCAGACAATCTCTCTGTGCTGATTTCCCATTTTATATGAAATTCACCTTGGGCATGGTACACGATCTTTCACAGCCTCTATTCCTTCATGCAGGAAATGGGGTGTAAGCACTCCCACCCCAAGAGGTTATGGCTGGGATGAGTCGATGAACATAAATTACTGAGCAAAGATTTTGTTGATAGAAAACTAGATTTTTTTCTTGTTTCCTTAAATCCTTCAACTTTGGTTGCACATAGGGCAGCTATAATACAAAGACTTGATCCAGAGGTCTGGAAGGACTCTTGCTTTTATGATTTCTTTGCTTGAGAACTCTTTGCTTTTCTGGTTAACAGTACACTTGACCTATGTGATGTATGTCCTGCTCTAGAATATGCAATTGCAGGTAAATGCTTACACTACTGCTGTAAGTGTAAGGGTGTTAAGCAGAAGACAAAATGTGATTTCCTTTATAAAAAAAGGAATATATTGCCATGAGAAAATTCTAGAAATATAATCACAAAATGTTGAAAAGGAAATAAATGGTAGGCATATGGATAATTTTCTTTTGTTTTTATAAAGTTTTTTTTTTTTTTACTTTTTGATTTTAATTTTTTTCTTTGTATTTTAGGAAAGGATCTACAGGGTGTTCAGGGTTTCACTAGTATATTGGATTCGCAGTGATCCACCAGTTTACAGCCTTCCAAAAGCTGGGATTACAGGCATGTGCCACTATGCCCAGTCTCAATTGCCATCTCAGTGTGCCCAGGCACAGCAGGCCTGGAGATCGAACCCCTGGCTCCTGAGCCTGCTTGCAGGTGTTTTAATCCACTGACCTATTTGGCTTTAATCAGCTGAGCTATTTGGTCTTTTTTTTTTAAACAGCTACAGTAAATATAATATCACTTAGTGTTCAAAAATATAATGCCCTGTGGTATATTTCTCTGTTACCACAAAACAGAGAGTAAAACTTTCCTTACAAAAGACCAAAACTACTGTGTTTTTAAATTTAGTTCACAAAGACACTGCAGATATTATTGAAATAAAAACATGGATATTTTTTGTATGTCTAAAATCTATTACTCTTTTATTTTTGAGTGCCCAGCAGTCAGCAGGCTGAGTCAGGAGGATCAATATGCGCTGGAGGTCAGTCTGGACTACACAGTTAATATTAGGCCAGCTAGATTAGAATGCTGAGCTGTAAAAGGCTTAAATCAAAAGCTTCTAACATTGTCAGTTTTAGCAATAACCCACTGCGATTATTGGATATTGGATTATGTATACAGCTTCTTTTTCATAGTTCAATGAGAAGAAATTTGGTTGTACCAATAATGATTTGAAAAATTATTACACCTACATCCTGGGCTCTGTATAACTAGTAGGAGGATGACAATATATATTCTATCAAATATTTAAATGTGCTACCAATGTGTTTTGGAACTGTCACATTGCTATACATTGTCATTTCTTGTTAAAAGTAATAAAAATCTGAGCAACAACAACAACTAAGAAGTATACTCCTAGAAGTATCTATGGGAGACAAATTTCTGTAAGCTGAGTTGTTAAGGGAGCTTGCTCAGTTCTGTTGAGAATCTGTGAGAGATTAGCTAATCTGTGTAATTTTCTCTCCTTTTTAAATTCTATTTTCATTATGTTGATGTTTTGCTTTTCTCTTTTATCTGAGTGAAATAGAATGAACCTACTTTGTATTATTAACAATTATATGCCAGTACTTTTTATTGGTTGCTTTATATTTCATTGGTGGATACTTCAAAATTTTATTTAATTCCCCAATTGCTCTTTTATGTTGTTTTTGATGTTTCTTATTCATATCATCACATAGCCTTATAGTTAGTTAGAGATTTTAATGTTTCATGGACCATGTGTTTCCAAAAATATGTTTCTGAGATTCTAGTTACATAATGTGAAATTTCTTTGAAGAAATGTTATGCAATTTCCATCAGCAACTTCCATCAGCAACTTCCATCAGGTTTTGTATTTCTCCTCAACTAATTCGGGCTCTTAGTGTTATTAAAACATGATAGTTTGAGAGTTAAAAAAGATCACTTACATTAGAAAAATTTCCATTTCTTTGCTTACAAGCATAATTGAAACTTTTTCTCAAAGGTGCATATACTTTTGATGAGACCTTTGTGGGCCATAGTATGAATTCTGGAGGCAAAATTGTTTGGACTTGAATTAAACATTTTTATGGTTTTTAAAACAGTAATAATATATCAGAAAATTGGTGTGAAGACTAAATGTTAAAATGTATATATTTTATTTATTTATTTATTTATTTATTTTTGTCTTTTTGAGACAGGGTCTCACTATGCAGTTCAGGTTGGCCTTGAGCTCACTTTTGTAGCCCAGGCTGGTCTTGAACTTGCACTGATCCTCCTGCCTCAGCCCCCCAAGTGCTGGGATTACAGGCGTGTGACACCACACCCGGCTAAAATGTATACATTTTAGAAATAGTGCTTAGATATAAAAACTATTCAACAAAAGTTTACCTTTATTATTACTTTTTGAGTTCTTCACTGTGACCATAGATTCCTTAAAAGGACTAATGATTAGCCATGTGATAATATTGAGGACAGTGTCCAGGATAATATGAGGTCTATAAAATATCTACTATGAAGATTAGCTAAGAGCTATTGGTAGTGTGTTTGCTGTAAAACTTGGGATAATACAGATGTTTGAAAGTTGTCTTCAGATATATACAGGGATTTATACAGAGCAGGAACTAGATAACATGTAGGTGACTTCCTAAGACTACATGAATGCCTGCAAAGCAGATTTTGGGGAGCCTACACTAGAATTGTGGGTGTAGAATAAATCTTTTGTTTTTCCCACCCTGTACTTATGTCAGTCCTTCCTTGGAGCAACAGCATTATGATTTGTTGTGGAGACAAGTTCTCTAACACTAATTTCAGGTGATGTTTGGGGGATGAATTCTCTCCTCACTGATGTCCAGTTGGGTACTTCATTAAGGTATTATTTCATCCATTATTTTATCCATTCTTCAACTCTGTGGATTAAGAATAGAAACATAATGTAGGACACCCATAAGTTTATATTAATTCTCTATTAAGGTCTCAATTTGTTGTTTTGGGTCATTCTTCAAATGCAGATGACTTAACGGCTTATACTGATTTGCAACCTGGAAAATACTTGTCATACTAGTTAATAGGAGTATGCTAGGGCCCTTTCATTTGCCACACTGGAGACACCTCTATCCTTTTGTATGCTTCTCTGGCCTTTGGAAGGCCTGGCCTATGTGCATCAAACAAGTATGGCCCGTTTTTCTCTGGCATATGCTAAGAACTTGTAGGAGCCTGGAAGCCTAGCATAAACTGCTGCTATTTATCTTTCTTAGGCCATTCCTCAGACTGATGACCATGATTTGTTTATATTTTATTTTTTATGATGTGGTCAGCTCAGCCTGCCCTGGTGGTGTGGCTGGTGCAGCATGTGGTGCTAGGGATTGAACCACAGTACCTGCAGTTGCCTAAGCTTGCCTAAGCAGGTGCTTTAGACTGCTGAGCTATCTTGCCAGTCCGTCATGACCATGATTTGTATGTTTCCTTTAACCCAAAGCTGTTGGGTTGGCTCTTTCCTAGGTTCTTTCAGACAATTTTTTTATCTTGATTTTTATGCCACATAATGTTAGTGATATAATAACTCATGCTTTCTCAATAAACTGTGCAAGTGCATTACTCTCCTTAAAATGCCCATTTGGTAGTTATCATCTGCTTTTTCCTAGAATCTCAAACAATAGAGAAGTACACTCTCTGGTTTATTATCTAAGCTGGTAACATTCAGAGATCCTGCTTGAAGATCCTGGACAAAGATATCTGACCACAAACCAAGGAATACTGCAGAACAGTTGGCTCCAGAGAAGGTCATTTAGAATTTAACTCGAAGTTGCTAGCAGTTGAATTAAATCAAAGAAAAAAATATTGACCATATTGGTAAATATTGTGCTATATACTTCTGACTGGAAATTGATGTATTTTTTTATGTAATTAGTATGGGTTCTCCAAGGTCTCACTACACAGATCAAATGTGTAGTGATCCTCCTGTTTTCAGCCTCCCAAGCACTAGGACTACAGCCACGCACCACCATACCTAGTCACAATTGCCATCTCAGTGTACCTTGGGGGCGGGGCCAGCACAGCACTGTGAGAATTGAACTCAGGCTCTTGTGTCTGCCTAATCAGGTGCTTTAATCTTCTGATCTATCTGGCCAGCCCTTGGGTTACTTACTGAGCATGTATATTTTATGTTTTTAATTTAATCTATGCTGAGTCTTAAATAACTATCGCTCAATATTTTTATAGGAATATAACTCAATAGGGTCTCAGAAATCATTAATAAAAGATTATAAGATCATTGCTAGCCTTTGATTAAGCTGATAATCTTGATATTATATATATATATATATATATATATATATATATAAATTATATATAATTTTATAGAACTAGTGTATGTATTGATTGAAAGTATGGCAATCAAGGAAATGTAGATTTGACTTAAAATATTCATTAGCGAGCTATATATTTCTGAGAAATTAAATAACTAAAAAAAGAAATTAAATAACTGATCTAAATTCTATTGCTTCATTTGTAAAATGAAGTTTATAATAGTATTTGTTATATATTGTATATTAAATCCTTAGTACAGATTAAGTATTCAGTTAGCTATTATTAGTAGTATCAGTGTGACTAATTATTTCTTTCACAAATAGACATTATTTTTCATCTACGTTATCATCTATATAAGACTCATAAATCCAAAAGTTCATAGGGGTTTCAGGTAATCTATATAAATAAATATGGTAAGTGTAAGAATCCATGCTGCCTGTTTAAACATTCATTTATAAGGGAGCAAGAAGGAGAAGGAGGGAGAGAAAGTTTAGTCTAAGAAAAATGATTATGTAAGAAGTGTGCTTTTGCTACTTGATACTTTGGAAATTTCGATTTTTATGTGAAATCTATCAATTTTAAATATAATAACTCAATGTTTTTGAAAAGATATATCAGAAAAAGCAAAGATACCTGCAGACAAAATTAAATATAGGGTACCAATGTGAGTTTTGATTTAAGGGATCAAAATTCACCTAAGTCTAACTGGAATACTCTAGAAAAGACAGTGCAATGAAAGGTTAATTTAGCTTATACAGAATTATCTATTGTGAAATTCAAGAAAAGTTGCCACTTCAAAAACTAGTGAAGAGCTAAAGTAATTTCTCTTTACCCCTGGTTAGGTCAGTACATAAGACTGTGGTCATAGCCATGATGACTGAAGAAGAGGAAAGAGGCTCAGCAGCGCTCATCTCCTTAAGGGCAACGTGCGTGTTCTCTAGACAGAGAAGCTGAGGAAGGGAAACAGAAAAAGACCCCAGCTTTTAGTTTTACTTTTCTCTTAGCTCCCACAATTAACACATTAGTGTGTGTATAAGTTACTCTTCCCTTGTTTCTGGGACAAATACCCAACACTCAAATTAGGGAAGGAATGGTTTATTTAGCTCACAGTTACTAGAAGTTTCAGTCAATATTCAGCTGGCTCCAAGGCAGAGGGAAACCTGTCATGACACCAACAAAGAACAAGAGAGAAGGGAGGAGTAGCAGCAGCTCAAGCAGCTAACTTCTCTTCCTTCATTACATTGAAATGTAAGTCACCTGCCCCAGGGGAGGTGTAGCCCCCACACCCACAATAATCAACCACAAACTCCAGAAGCCATGCCTTGACTGCGTGAGGCTTTGGGGGGACACCTAGACAGGAGCCATAACAATGCGCTAAATGAGGAAATGGAAATTTGACCTGATCTTTTTCTGTTGTTTTTCCACTTGCTGGGACCTTCAGCAAAAGTGAAGGAAATAAAATAGCCTTGGAAAGCTTCTAGATCGAAAGCCAGAAAGCAGTCTCTAAAATAGGGGTCTTAAGGGCTGGGGAGATAGCTCAGTAGAATAAGCGCTTGCCTGGTAGGGACAAGGACCTGATTTAAAAAAGGGGGTGGGGGAAGGCGGTCTAATATCTACATTTATTTCTTTCTAAAGAAGTGTAGGATTCAGTCAGGGCAAGATGGGAATGTGATGACTTTGAAACCCTTCAAGTCCCTTAGACCATGGAAATTAACTAAATGGTGGCCCTGCAGTGGGGTTGTGTGTGCCATTCGATTCTGAGTTCTTAGGGAGCAATTTAATGTTCTTACATATGCTTCACAGATTTCACACATGTTTCTTTGGGCACATTAGTGTAATTTTCTGTGCCTCAGAGTATTTATAAAATGGTATTATAATAGTATCTGATGCCGGGCGTGGTGGCTCACGCCTGTAATCCCAGCACTCGGGAGGCTGAGGCAGGAGGATCAGTGCGAGTTCGAGACCAGCCTGGGCTACAAAAGTGAGCTCAGGACCAGCCTCAACTGCATAGCGAGACCCTGTCTCAAAAAGACAAAAAAAACAAAACAAAACAAAAAAAAACAAATAGTATCTGACCCGAGTGACTATTGCAACAACCAAAAAGGGATAAAATGAACTTGAAACAATTACTTTTTTGAAAATGCTCATTATAGTACTTAATAGTAGTACTAATCAAATTAATTTTTCATATCATTGTCTAATGACTTAGAGCAATTAGAATGAATGAAATAGTATAAAAGTGAGATGAATTAGATTACATGCATGACTGATATAATTTCAATTGTAACAGGTAAGGGTCAAAACAGATAAGAACAGCAGAGTTTGGGTTTGAGTTATTTAAATCAGCTGTGCTGATAAAGTAGCAACTTCTACAATTTCCTGTGCATTTAATTACTGTAGACAAATAATCAAGTCCCATGTTTTCATGAAAAATCTGTAAACAACCATTGTTTCAAGTTTATACCTGATTTGGTCAATTAAGTTAACCAGATCCAACCCAAGGAGTGGAGCAGACAGGAAGCCGGAGACAGGAACCAAACATGAGTTAGGTTCATGTGGGGTGTGTTGAGATGAGGGACAAGTAGACTTTGTCAAAATTCCTCCCCGTGTCCTTTTACTGATGATGTGATGTGTGTGCCTTAGTTCTTTAATCTCCTGTTTACTAGACTGGCGCTCTCCATGCATGTCCCCCCAAAAGATTTTCAAAACATTTTCCTTCTTTTATTTCTCTATTACTTAAATATTCTGTCTTTTCTTTAGGAAAGACAAAAATAAATCCCCCAAACATTCAAATTTATTTTGTGAAGGCATAGTATTTATAAAAATGCATGTTAGTTAGATTAATATCACTCAGATATGTTGGACATGATTACTTGGTGTACACTAAATTATGAAAATTGGATTTTTTAATGATGAGGTTTTTATATCCTAACATTGCAAGAAAAATTTGGCTGATGAGAAATCTGTCTATCTTGAAACCAATTATGGTTTAATTTTGCAGCCAGATTTTACTATCATCTTTTAACTCTGGGGATGAAACATTTAAATTTCAATTAAAAATCAAGAAGCTTCTGACTCCAATGAAATGATTCATTCAAAAAGAGATAATTCATTAAGTAGTTACTGTAAGTAGTATCCTAAACCAGAATTAGTTTTAACACAGAATAACTATTATTATCCTAGAATTATTGTTGAAAATCTATTCAGCATTATAGATTGGCTTTAGCAAATGTCACTACAGAAAATACAGTGGAACTATATTTTTATAAAATAGATTTTGGATTTTATTAATATTATGACTAAATTGAAACATATAGTGAAAAAATTTTATTTCTTTTCAGAAACATAAGGGATTTGCCTAGAGTTTTGAAATCCAAACTGTCCTACTCCAAATTTTTTCAAAAACAAATACTATACATCAGTGGAACACTGCGATTAAGCTGTAAGGGAGACTGAAAAGGCCCCCTCTCCTTTAAGGCTGGAAGGCAGATTGACCTGTGGGTGAGAACAGATGCATTCAAAGATTGATTTTTGAGCATGGCATTCAGCATGTTCTACTGAACATTAGGATGCATATTACATGTCATAAAAATACTCATAAAATTTTTGGGAAGAATTCCCAGACACAGTAATGAAACATAAAACAAACCGTCTTACTCATTAAAAACAAAATGAAAAACCCACCAAAAGAACAACAAAAAGAACTGAAATAGTCACAGTGCCATGACACCTATTGATCACATTTTATATTTATCAAACTTGAATAGTGCCATCACTTTTTAGGTGGGGATAAGTATAGATTTTCTTTCATTTCTTTGTGTGTATTTTGAAATGTTTATTTACATCTTCATTAACATAGATGGACCAGGGAGAGAGCTCAGTGGACTAAGTGCATACTTAGGCAAGTACTGGGACTGGGGTTGGATCCTGAAGCACCACATGCTGCATTAGCCCCACCCACAGGCATGCTGAGCCGGCCACTGAGACTAGGCATGGTGGCATATGCCTGCAGTCCCAGCACTGGGGTGGCTGAAAACAGCACTAAAGTCATTGATCTCTTTGAAGGAACTTTTTATTATTGACTCAATCTCATTATTCACTCTCCATCTGTTCAAGTTTTGTATTTTTTCATAAATCAGTGCTGTTAGGTGGATATGTCTAGAGATTTGTTAATTTCCTCTATGTTATCAAGCCTTTTGTAGCATAGTTCTTCATAGGATGGAGTAATGTTCATTTGCTCTCCATTGTTAGGCATCTTTTTCACTTCATTTGCTTGTATCTGCTCTCCATCTTGCATAGTTTTCTAAGGGATTATCAATTTTATTTATTTTTTGAAGAAATTCTTTCATTTCATTGATCTTTGTAGTGCTCATATATATTTCAATGATTTCCAGTTTAATCTTCATAACTTTTTCTTATAATTTTGGTTTTTGTGTCTTGATAGATCATTCATGTGCTAGGGTTTTTCTTTTTTGATTTTTTTTTTCCATTTTTATGCAGGTGTTTATTGCTATAAACTTCTCTCATAGATGTTCTGTGCTTTATTTTTCTGTTTTAACTTGTTTTAAAAAATTAAAACATCTCTTTGTTAATTCTTTCATTGATCCATTGCTAATTTAAAATATGTTCTTAAATTTGTATGAATTTATATAATACCTAAAGTTATTGTTGGTAATTATTTTAGTTTGTTGCATTTTAATTGGAAAAATATTTAATATATTTACATTTTAAAAAATGATATTGAGACTAGTTTTATACTTTACTTTGTAATCTACCTCAGAAAATGTCTTGTGCCCTATTGAGCAGAAGATATGCTCTGAAGTTATTGTATGAAATATTGTGCAAATATTCATTAGGTCCAGGTGTCTAGAGTTCAATTTGACTCTGTTTCTTTGTTTATTTTTTGCCTGGATCATCAGTTTATTGCTTCAAAGAAGGATATTAATATCACATATTTTGTATATTTTATATTTCCCTTTATGTCTATTTTTTTGCAAATTTAGGTATTGGTTGCATATATATTTAGAATTATTATTTCACTCATCCTGCTAAATTGGCTCTTTAGTGTTATATAATAACCTATTTGCCTTGTTTTATTTTCAGTCTATGTTTCAGTCCGATATAAACACAGAGACCTGGGCTCAGGAGATAGCTCTGAGGCATAAGTGCTTGCCTAGCAAGCTCAAGATCCTGAGTTCAATCCCCAGTACGTAGAACATGGAATTCCTTGAACACTGGATGTGCTGTACTTAACTCAGAAACTGGTGTGGTGGCACACACCTGTAATTCTGGCACTAGAAAGGCTGAGACAAGAGAATCACTATGAATCTGAAGTGTGTAGTGAGACTCTGCACCAAAAATATAAAATAAAATAAAAGACCAAACTCAGAGACTTTTGCTTTCCTTTTCATTCCAGTTGCCTAGAATATCTTTGTTCTTCTTTTAATTTTCAGTAAGTAAGCTATAAGTGGGAATTTTTTGAGTTTGTATTTTAATCCATTGAGTCATTTTATATCTTTCAAATGGTGAATTTATTCCAGTTATATTTAAGATAATTAACAAGATCTTACCACTTCCATTTTGTTATTCCATTGTGGGTGTGTGTGCTTATGTGTCTTCTTTTCTTTCTCTTAGCTTTGTTTTGTGGTAAAGTGCTTTTTTCTAGTGTTTTTATTACTTTATTATTTTTTTATGTGTCTATTATAGGCTATTGTTTTGTGATTGCTTATCATGAGTTTTAAATTTTGTCTTCTTATTATAATAAAATATTTTGATATGATATGTAAATATTCACTATAAATATAGAAAAAAAGAAAAAGAAAAATGCTTATAAAAGTCAACAATTGCACTCTATTCCTCCCTATATTTTGAATTTAGAGTTTCTCATTTTAGATTTTTATTGCCTGTCTTCATATAATTATTATATGGTAATTATTTCATTTTCAATCATCATGCTACAGGTATAAATGGTTTATATATCATATTTGCAATACTGGAACATTGTCAATTTATCTATTAGTTATTTTTACAGCTGGGTTTTGCACCTTGTAATGTTTTCTTAGTGTTTCTGTCTTTTGCTTCTGAGGACTCTAGCATTATTATAGAATATGTTTTGTGATAAATTCTCTAAAATTTGTTTATTTTATAACATCTTTTTCTTTCATTTCTAAAGAATTTCTATGCTGGCACTGTATACTCACTGGTGGTTTCTTTTTTTAAACACTATGAATATTTCGTCCATCTTTCTCTTGAAATGTAAGGCTTTTTCCGAGAATTATGTGTGCTCTTTCCTCTCACTATAAGACATCCTTTTGTCTTTAATCTTTGTGAGAGAGTTTATAAAATATCTTGGAGTAGACTTGGAGAAACTGAATCTTATTGGTAACATTTGATCATTAGGTACCTGGACATCTGTATCCTTTTCTAAGTTTGCAAAGCTTTCTGGTTATTTTTTCTTATGACGAATTTCCTACGCCTTTACTATTTTCAAGTCTTTCTTTAGCCACAATAAATATTTGTTGTTTTAATTCAGTTCCAATATGCTCATAAGTATTCTTCATCCTTTTTTTTTTATTCCTCCACGGCGCATTTTCAAGTGCCTTGCTTGAATTAACTAATTCTTTCTTTTACCTGATCAATTCTGTTATTGATACCTTCTATCTTAATTTTCGTATTGTTTAGTGTAGTTTTGAAATCAATAGTTTGATATTAAAAAACTATGTCTATTTCTTTGTTATGTTTCTTTCAAAAATTGACGAACACCTCTATTTTCTTGAAGTTTGCTGAATTTACATAAAATGGCTTTTTAAAATTCTTTGTCTGAGGGTTCATATATTTTAAATATTTGAATCTCTTTCTGGAGACTTACTGGTTGTTTCTATAATGTACAGTCATAATTCCCTAATAACTCTTGTTGTTTGTCATTGTACAACAGCATCTGTACATTAGAATATCAGATATTTATGCCAGTCTTTGTAATTAACTACTTTCATGTCTGTCTGTGCATCCAGAAATTGTAAGTATACTGCTTATTTTCTTTACACTTGTGATCGTTGACATTACTTGAGCACTAGATAAGACTCAAAGTCCAGACTTGCTACAAATTCACAGTGTGTTGCCACTGTTTCAACATTAGAGATCTTCCTAACCTTAAGTTTCTCATAAATCAGACAGTGCATCCCCAAATCTCTGCATACTTCCTCGGTAGGATCTGGCACCTCATCCAGAGTTACAGATCCAGATACCATGGAACTATTGCCATTACAGGGCCTTACCATCGAGGGAAACACCAAAAGGTCCAGTGCTACTCCAGGAAGCCTATCTGCCTCTTGTTCTCTAGTAAACAGTGACCTCTTCCAGCCACAGGAAACGCTCTATAGAAGAGGCATGCTGTAATACAAAGGGGCTTGGTCCTGCTTTAGTACTGCTTTTATCTCAGTAGGCTCTGAGCTCCACCTCTCACTGGAAGTCCCACAACCAAAAATGCTGCACCACTGAGTGACAGCCTGCCTGCTGTTGTGGTGTATAAGATCACATTAGCCAGTGGTAAGTGATACTAGCCAGAGAATGAGTTTCATCAATTGGCATAGTCTTTCATTGCCTGGCCAAATGGAGTGGTCAGGAGGCTGTGTCTGTGAGTACTGTGCTAAGTCCTGGAGCCATTAGGATTTGTCATGCTACGTGCCACAGATTAGCACTGGACTGGCACCAAGTTAGAGGGCAAGTCTGTGCTTGCATCCTTGTTTTAAACCTTATGCAGATAGAATCTTTTCTTGTATTATACTGCCCAATGGGTAATGGAGTCAATTTCATGTCCAACAGTTCAACTCAGACTCATAAGCATGGGTACTGCCTGAGTCAAAGGAACAGGGTGTTCTTTCATAGGGTAGATTCCACCAAAATGGACATGATTCAAGGTTCTAAGGCATGACAGATCTAACGCATGAATTTAATTCTGTCTCCACTCCACTACTTGAGAGTGCAAGGAGGGGTGGTTGAGTAAATTCTTTCGCTTCCTGTCTTTTTCACTATATGCATTCATATTGCTTAATTGACTGATTGATTTCATTGTTTGGTACTGGAGATTAAACAGAGAGGCTTTGCATGGGTGAGATGGACTCAGTGTTATAATTTACATCTCTCAAATGACCATTGATGTTGAACCTTTTTAACATGCATTTATTTTCTGTTTGTTTGTATTTCTTCATCTGAGAAGTGTGTATTGATCTCAGATGCCCATTTTTGGATTGGGTCCCAGAATTTGGGGAGTCTAATATTTTTCTCTTTTTCATATGTTCTGGATAATAACCTTTTGTGTGAGGAACAATTGGAAAACATCTTTTCCACATTGTAGGTTGTCTCTTAATCCTGTTGTTAGTGGTATCTCATGCTGTGAAAAAACTTTTTAATATGAGATCCAAGTTATTGATTCTCTGTGATAGATCCTGTGTAATTAGAATTTTATCAATACTTTTCCTAGCTGGGCGTGGTGGCTCATGCGTGTAATCCCAGCACTCGGGAGGCTGAGGCAGGAGGATTGGTATGAGGTCGAGACCAGCCTGGGGTACAAAAGTGAGCTCGAGGCCAGCCTGAACTGCATAGCAAGACCCTGTCTCAAAAAGATTAAAAAAAAAAAAAAAAAAAAAAAAAAACTTTTCCTATACTAAAGTCTTCACTCATACCAAAGTCTTCAGGTGTTTTATCTATTCTGTCTTTCAGCAGATTAAATATTTATGTTTTATTATTGAGACATTTGATCCATTCTGAATTTCGTTTAGTGCATGGTAAAAGATATGAGCTCAAATTTAATCTTAGGTATGTGCAGAGCCAGCTTTTTCAGTACTAATTAAAGAGGCATCTCCATTCCATTGAATATTTTTTTTTCCACTGAATATGTTTGACACATTTGTCAAAGATAGGCTGGCTGAACATGTTAGGATGCTGAGCATGCATCTTCTAATATGTTCCATTGATCTGTGGGTCTTTTAATTTTACCAGTACCATGCTGTTTTTATTACAGTAGCTTTACAATATAATTTCAAATCAGGGATTGTGATGCCTCCTACCTTATCTTTGTTACTGCAGATTATTTTGCTATTCTAGGTCTCTTCTGTTTCCAAGTGAATTTTAGGATAATCTTTGTGTAATTATGAGAGAATTATTTTCAGAATTCTGGGTATTGGTGTTGCAATTTTTATCTGAATTGCATCAAATCTGTTCAAAAGTTTTGGAAATGTGGTCATGCCCACTGTATTGGTTCTTCCTATCCAAGAACAAGGGAGTATCTTTCTATTTTCTGATATCTTCTTCAATTTTCTTTTTTCAGAATACTGGAGTTTCAATGTAGATGTGTTTTACATCCTTCACTAGATCAATTTCTAGGTATTTCATTTAATTGCTATTGTGAAAGGTATTGTTTTCCTAATTTCTTTCTCAGTGATTTTTATCTAAGTATTCATTTTTCATCTAGCTATTCTACTAAATTTGCTTCTTAGATGAAACAATCTTTAAAGTCTTCTATGAAAGTAGCATGACATCTGGAAATAATGATAGTTTAACTTCTTTTCTATCCTTTTTCTATTATTTTTTATGCCTTATGGCTTTTCCTTTTATTTCTTGCTCTTATCTAGCTGCTATAGCTAAAATTTCCAGAGCTATGTTGAATGAGTGGAGATGGTGGGACTATAGGGAGATAGCTTGATAGTGTAAGCATCTACCTGGCAAAAATGAGGGTTTGATCCCTGGTACGACAAGCCATGCTGGCCAGCAAAATCAGGTGTGGTAGCACATGCCTGTAATCTCAGCCACCGAGGAGACTGAGACATGAGGATCATTATGAGCTCAAGCTCTGTAGCCAGATCCTGTACCAATCAATCAATCATTCAATCAATCAATCAATAAATAAATAAGAAATAAATAAATGATTAAAGAGTGGAGACAGTGGATATTCTTGTCTTATTCCTGATTTTTGAGTAAAAACTTTCAGTCTTTGTCCATTTAGTATGTTGTGGTCATTGTTTTGTGACAGATTACTCTTATCAGATTGAGATAATGACCATGTATTCCAATTTCCTATGGTATTTTTAGCACAAATCATTGTTAGATTTTGTCAGAAACTTTTTCTGCATCTTTTGGGATGATCATTGGGGTCTTGTTCATGGCTCTGTTAATATGGTGTATTATATTTATCAGTTAACATATGCTGAACTATTCCCGTGTACCAGGAGTGCATCCACCTTGGTTATGGTGTATCATCTTAATGATTCCATTTGTCAGCATCTTACTGAGGATTTTGGCATCTGTGTTCATTAGGGAGATTGACCTATAGTTCTCTTCCTTAGTTAAGATATTCTCAGGTTTTGTTATCAGTGTAATTCTTGCTTGTAGGAATGAATTTCAGTGCATTGCTTCACTTTTACTGCAATAAAGACTGAGAAGTAGTAGTGTTAGGTCTTCTTTAAATTTTTTTGTAGAATTTGGCAGCGAACCCATCAGGACCAGGGCTTTTCTTTGTTGATAGTTTATTTTTTTTTAATTATATCTTTGATTTCATTGATTAATACTGGTTTATTTAGTATTTTTGTGTCTTTTTGATTGTTTTGGTAATTCATAAGTACTAGAAATCTTTCCATTTCTTCTGTGTTTTTCATCTTATTAGAATGCAAACTCTCAAGGTAGGTACAGAAGATCTGAATTCCTGAAGGGTCTGCTGTGATTTCACCATTTTCAATCCTAATTGCATAGGCTTGACCTCAGCTGGGAGCCACTAGATGGATCCAGCAATTTCTCTATATTGTGAGCTCAGTTTGCCCCTCTCCAAAGGTTCTTGTGACCAATTGCTCTTTTCTGAGGGATCACCAAGCCCTCAGTGTTTATACCCAGCTAACACAAAACTTTCATGTCCACTACTCTATTGTACTGTTGCATTTCTCTGTGGAGACCTTTGGTGTTACCAGCAGTCACCATGAGCTGCTTTTCCTGTGTAATGAGTCCCGATTCAGGGAGAAGGGTCTGCTGCATACCTCTTTTTCACTGAAGTTTCTTTCTTTGCTCTCTCCATGGGCTTCAGTTCTCACTTCAGATCTTTCCTGAGTTCAGGGGACCCAATTCTCTCCTTCTTATCTTTCTCATGTTCCTATATTCCAGTGTCTGGATGGAAAATTTCAGAGAGGGCCTTTCTTAGTTGCCTATAACTCTACCATCTTCCAGAAGTCTGTAAAAACATTACTCAAAGAAGTGAAGCTAGTTTTGAAGTTGACTGAATTAAAAATGAGAACACAACTTGATGGTTAAGAGTAAAGTGGTGCTCTCAAAAAGCTGGTGGTGTTGTTAGACAAGAGATGTGGTTAGTAAAATTTTAGGGCTCCACAGTTCTGTAAATTTGAAAACTATGGGCTAAGTGTAAATAAATACAATGAATAGTTTCCTTCATTGCAAATTTTAAATACATGAATATAAAATGTAAATAACTGAGAATAACAATATCTTTTTCTAAATTTATCTAAACACAGAACTGTTTCATTTGTGATATTTGTATTGCCGTAGAATCATTTTGAATTATGAGGTATGTGCTAAGATCTCTTAAAATTAAATTTATGTGGGACACAATTTGAGAAGCAGTGGTCAAGAGAATTAGTAAGAACTTAAATAAACTATATGACAAATGGCAGAGGTATTAATTTATGTACTTTATATGTTAAACAGTATATCTAATGAAAGTTGTTATTGCAATTATTATAATAAGGTGTTAATAACAGCTAAAATGTATTAAATGCTTGCCATATGCTAAGCACATATCATTTTCTAATGTTTCCTACTAAATGATTCAAAGTAGAACAGCTATTTGTGAGAAATATAATTTACTCGTCTGAAGTTTGAGGAAACCTGAGATTAAGTTGAGAATTTAAGTTACATCACTATACATTATGATCTCTTTATAGGTATAATTTTATGACTAGTACACATCATAGATAAATAGTTCCACATGATAACCCATTTTGTTTTACTCTTTATATCTTTATAAAAGTATCTTGCATACCATATCCCATACCTTACATACTATATTTTGTACTTTGCCATGTATGTATGCATACACCATACATGCCTATGTTTGTGTTTATGAATGTTTCAATCACCGCTTTTCTTTTTAATATTCATTATCCTAGATAAATCATCTTTCTCAGATGTTATCTCCTTTATCTTTTCAATACAATTCAATTGGTGTCTGAAAATTTTCTTTCATGTTTGTCTTCAAGAAAAATATCTCTCACATACATCTAGGCCTAGCATCAACTCCTTTTTCAAGGAGCTAAATTTCTACTAAAATAAATGAAATTTATAAGGAAACTTCTTGTCCTTGCATAGTGCAGATGTTGGATTTTTAATGGATGAAACAAGGCTTATGTGAGTACGTGTGTGTGTTTGTGTGTGTATGTGTGAAAAAAATATAATCATATTATGTTAAAAGTTAGTCATATTGTGTTTTCCACCAATTGTACACTTCTTTTTTAATTTGAAAATCTATGACTCCTAATATTAATGCTTTATTTATGCTTTTCTATAATATTTATAAAATTGTTATAGCACGTTTGAAAATGCCAAATGAACTATTCCTGAAGGCCCCTTTATTCTTCTGCACGTGTTTCATTATGTGTTCCATTCAAGAGCTATATTTTAAAGTCTCATCATGTTATTGTTGTTATCAGAATATTTTTGTTGAATTTTGTAATTCATAAAATATTTACATGATTCAAGTGGAAGTACTATATGATATACTATTCTCTGCTAATTATAGTTTTTCCTGATCCTTTCACTCCAACTTTCACATTTTCTGTAAATAATCATTTTATTTGTATTTCATTTATCTTTCTCATGATTGTTTTTCTACCAGAAATGTATGTCATCAATAATGTCACAAAAATAAGTTAATAAGACATAATTTATTTCATAGTTTTATTGGATGAGTTCAAGATAAATTTCAAGAAGTGGAATTATTTGTCAAAAAGTAAAATGCACATGTAATGTAGGTAAATAGTAATAGATCTTCCTTTATAGGGATTCTTCGTAGTCTTACCAGCTATCTCTGAAATTATTGATGTCCTTGTTTTTGCTATATAAAGCATCACTTTAGGGAGTGGAGAAAAATAAAAAAAAAACACTTTAGTTCCTTTAACATAATTGATTAAGTTATTTCATAAACTGTGGGTGAATAATTTAGGCTGGGCTCTCATTTGGACTTTGCTTTTAACATGGGCTCTGTTATGGTTCTAAGATCAACAGAAGATCAGGTTTTGAGAACAGCTCTTCATTGTTTGTTATTGGGGTAACCAGGCCATGTGTTTCACATCATCTAGAAGGGTACGTAGGCATGTTGACGTGTTGGTAGGGCAGAGCTCATAGAATAAAGGCAAGCATGCAACACTGCTTGAGACTTCTTATAGACCTGGCATGACAGTGTCCTCTTATACTCGGTTTGTCTTCCTTAATTGAGGAAATGGACCCTATGTTTTGCTAAGAGGAGCTCTGAAACACATTGCACAGGGTGATCTCTTCAGTGTGGTGTACAGTTGGGATCTTTTTTTGAACAATGTGACACATATTCCACTGCCTTGCCGAAAAAATATTTTCACACTGAGATTCTGCCAATCTATTTGGTACAGAGGCATTCTAGTATGTCTTAATTTGTATTCTTCTTATTATGAATAAAGAACAATATTTTGCTGGTTACCTATTCAAATGTTTTGCCAAATTTTCTATTAGATTGTTGGTCTTTGATTTTTATTACTTTTGATATGTTAGAAAGATTATTCCTTACTCCACCATATAAATTCCAGTTTCCTTATCTTTGGCTTGTCATAGTTTTCACACATTGCTTTAAATTTTTTTTTCCATGTAAATGTTTAAACATAATTATATAGTTTAGTTCATTAGTTTTTGTTTTATGGTTTATAGATTTTTGATTTATAGTTTAAAATTTTTTTTCCTATGCTTGCATTTTAGAGGAATTTATCATGTTTCCTTATAATTTGGCTAATTTTAAAACTAGAAAATCTTTCACAGTTAACAGCTGTGCTAAACAGAGTTTCATCTAACCTCCTAAAGAAATAACACATTTCAAACTCATTTTCTGAAGACAACGTTTAGTTGGAAGAGACAGAGAATGCTTTTCCCAGCAGGCTACTGAGAGACAGATAAAATGGCAGGCAAATAACAGAGGAACCTCAATCCAACAAATAGGTTTCTTTCCAGAAACTTTCTTGTGTTTTTGTTGTTTGAGATTCAAAGCATCAGTTTCTATAGAAACAATGTCAGAAATGATAGATTTCCATGCATCTCGTCAACTGTGGCTTAACTGTGTCATAGACAGAAAAATCCAATATTTTCTTAATGGTCTATATTCCCCACTTCCATTTTTAGTCAGGAAGAAGTGAAGAGGAAATAATAGTTCCAGCATTGTATGAGAATAAGAGTCTGAAGGAAAGACTTCTCCAAGGAGCTATGGTCAAGGATTTTGAAGGACTGCATTGGCTTCTAAAACCCAGTACAGGGACAAGGAGAATACAGAAGAAGGATATTTGTGCTTCAGTCTGTAATATTCTCCTTTCCTCCCATTGACCAAGTTTTACTGGAATTTTGAGTGCAAAAGATCGCAGGTGATATAGTACATAAAATTCAGCCTGTGGGGCACAGAAAAACATTGGAGAGGTTATCATATTTAAAAGAGAGAATCTCACAGTTCTAAGGTAAAAAGTTTAAGAATCAAAGTCTACATTGTTTAGCTGTCAATATATTTCTTGCCTTAATAGGCTCCTTAGTTGTTCTTATCTTCAATGAGTCCCTCAGTTTGTATATATTTATATATACATATATATATATTTATATATTTGTATATATTTATATATACATATATATTTATATATTTTTATATATTTATGTATTTATATTTTAGGGAAAGGTCTACAGGGTCTCACTACTAGATTTGACTTGTAGTGATCTGCCAGTTTACAGTCTCCCAAGAGCTGGTATTACATGACACCAGGCCTAGTCTTACTTGCCATCTCAGTGTGCCCCATGGGTGGGCCAGGCAGGCCAAGCTCTGGGATTGAACCCCCAGCCCTTGTACCAGCTTGGAGGTGCTTTAATATGCTCAGCTATTTGGCTAGCCTTTCTGTCAGTTTACTTTTAATCTAAATTGGGACAATCATGACTGTCTTTGTGTGCCTTCACCACTCAACTTAGTGTTTAAAACACTAAGAAACATAACGTAAGTAGAAGAGTGAGTGATAATTACTGAAAACATACTTTTATAATACTATCACATGGAACAAGAAAACCACTTCTTGATACCTACTTGGAAACAAAGTCAGAATGTATTATGGAAATATCTCCACATCCTTGTTTTTCAAGGTGTAATTTATAATATCCAAGTTCAATCCAAGTTGATCACTGGATGAATGAAGAAAGTGTGGCTCAAATGAAGAATGTACTATTATTCAGTTATAAAAGTAGATGAAATTATATCGTTTGTAGGAAATGGGACTAGAGATTGTCATATTAGGAGAAAGAGGCAGATATGTAAAGAAAAGCATCACATATTTTTCTCCTAAGTGGAAACTAGCATGGAAAGGTCTTATGATGATAGAAAGGAGACCATTACAGAAGAGAAAAGATGTCAGATAGTTGATAAGGGAAGGTAAAACGTAATGGCTTTGATCAAAGTAGATAATCTACATGTATAAAATTGTCACTATTGAATGTACTATTTTGTAGAAGTAATGTGTACTGATAAAGACATATAGTCAATCTAAGCAGAAATGGTATAAAGAGAAAGAAATACAGAAAAAAGAAAGAGAGAGGGATAGACCACCTATTTTCTTTTAAACTGATCTTATTTCTAACATATTTTGAAAAGTGGGAAAAAACTCAGGGTCTGGAGTTAAAAGTTCTGTTTTCAACTACTGAATCCTACTTACTATATTCATTAACCTGGGGAAATGGCTTAAAATTTCTAACCCACAACTTCTTTACTATAACAGAAATAATGAAAATACCTAACTCAATATGTTCTCATGAGAATTAGTGAGATAATTTGTGAGAAGTTCTGGCCATATAATGAACACTCAAAAATGTTAATTGCAATATCAATTGAGACCCAAATATAAAAGCTAAAGTCATAAGAATATGTGAAGAAAACAATACTGAATATTTAAGATTTGGATTTGGATTTGACCACGTATTCTTTGATGTCTCAACTAAAGCATGAGTACACAGAGCAAAGAAGACAACTTTTGACATCAAAATTTGAAATAATTGTACATAAAGAATATTATCAAAAATGAAAAAGATAAACCTACATAATATAAAAACAATTATTCTGACAAGACTCTGTTCTCCAAAGCATGTATGTTATAATTCAACACCAAAGGACAGGCCACTCCATTTAAAAATTAGTAAAAGATTTGCATAGATATTTCTACAAAAAAGATTTGCAAACCAAAAGCAAGCATGTGAGATTCTTAATAACATCAATTATCAAGGAAACACAAATCAAATTCACAGCTATGTATCATTCGCTAGAATGTCTACAATGTGAAAGAAAGAAAGAAAGAAAGAAAGAAAGGAAAGAAAGAAAAAAAGAAAACAAGAACATGCTGGTAAATTTATTTTATTTATTGTTAATATTATTACCATTTCCACTCAAAAAATTATACTAAACAGAAAATTATCATACAGGCAAAATAATTGAAAATAGGTACACAAATATATGCTCAAACATATTCACTATTATATTTCTATAATAGCTGAAAAGTAGAAACTGCCTAAATATTCCTCAACCATTGCATGGATAAACAAACTGTGTTAAACCTATGGAATAAAATAATAGTAACATGAAAATAAATGAGTTTGCATGTTACAGTAATGAGGCAAAATAAACTCCATTTTTTCTTATGTAACTCCATTTTAAAAGTCACTTAAATTCACTTAAACTGTAGACAAACTCATTCCATCACCCATTCCACATAGCTGATAGTGATAAAACCAAATAGTTAAACTTTGTAGGAAATAAATGCTAAATTGCATTGTCCCTTGACCAGCAGATGGTCATCGTTGTCTGGGAACCATAAATCTTGTGGTAATTATGTGATATTCTTAAAAATTTCCTAAAATAAGGAAATTAAGTAATGTGATTACTCTGAAAACCTAAACAATATATAAAGTACAGATAAAGTCCAAGTGGGGGTCAACAATTTGTGAGTACAACTTGAAGTCAAAGCATTGGTCAATAGCTCAAAATAGTTATTTTTGTGCTTTCAGTCTATCTCGTGGGTGTTTTGTCATATATGAAATTGTCATAACTGCTAAATGAAAGAGGTCATGTATAGAAATATATCATTTGTGGTAATATTTCATTTTTATAAATTATCCCTGTGAAAGCTAACTGATTATGTCAACTTGAGTATGAAATTCCCGACTAAGTTGTATTATTGTATTTCTGGATGTGGAAAACAGGCCTTGGAGGCTTGTTTCAAGAATGGCATAAATGAGAAATAATGAAGGAAGGCTCACTTCTGTTTCTTTAGAGGAAATGCAAGTTCACTGTAGACTCATCTTCTGGATTCTAGCACAGACTCAGCAGGCTGTAGCACAGAGTCATTGGTCTCCTTATATGAACTTGCATGTCACAGGGTCACTGCAGTTGGCTTCGGGCTTTCAGCTTGGCCCCTGAATCTCCAGCATGCTGACAGCTCTTTGCACTCTTTTCCATCTGACGCTGGGGGTGATCATGATAAGGCAACTTTATAAATTCTTACATAGTTGTATTACTTATATTAAGAGTTTCTCTACTAAACACTAACTCATAAAGGTAAAAAATAAGTAAATAAATCCATAGGAACAGAATGGAGATTCTTGATAACCAGGAATTGGAAAAAGTAGAAAACTAGAACAGCTATACAATGGGTACAGTATTTACACTGGGGTGTTGAAAATGTTTTGTAACTAGATAGAATCAGTACTAGTAGTACTAAGTAGAAGTTGAACTTGCACAACATTGTGAATGTAATGATTGAAATCTTCACTTTAAAATAATTATCCTTATTTTATGTGAATAAAGAACAAGAAAAATAAGACAGTAGAGGTAGAGATAAAACAACATTGGCTACAATTTCATAATTTCTGAGGATGGTTGAAGAGTACAGATATTCAAGATGGTCTATTTTATCAACCTTTTTTTGGTGGTGGCAGGAAACATGTTCTATTTTATAGGTGCTTGAAACTTTCCTCAAAAGTTAAGTAAAAATAAAAATAACAAAAAGTGTTAACTTGATTCTGAACCTAACGAGGATTTTTCTTTTGTAACTGACCTATGGAAGAACTGACTGCAGGCCCAGTTTTGCCTATGCTCTTTAACAAGCTAACCTTTACAGATTTTGTAAAATGAATGAAACTCCCTCGAACAACTCAATTCACATTGACCCACGCAAAACTACATAATTAAGGAATATGTATTTCAATCTTTCTAGCCCTATCGTGGTATTTTCTTTTCTCTTTATAGTTATAGAGGTTCTGTTCTGTTTTCTACTCGCCTTAAGCAATATGAAAATATTTGCCGTTCTTTTGTTGGCGCATTCTGCATCCTCTGTGCGTTAGACAGGCTTCATCGTTTCTAGCAGATTGTCAATGGGGATATGACTGTAAAAGTCCGAATATTAGAATAAAGAATGATTTACCCACACATAGAATATTAAGATATATATCCAAGTGAAATAAAATTAATGAATTATTCAAGATGAGAAACACAGTAGTTAAAGTACCTAAAAAAATGAGAACTTATTCAGCTTCACATATAGCTTTATCTGCGGGGCCAAATCAATGTCATCAGCACTAATTCTTGCTCTTTTCCCCTCTGAGCCATGTTATCAGCTGCTAGGATTTCTTTCTAAGCTTTCACTGACTGGCATTGCATCAGTCATATATATCCTTTTACCTTAGCAAATGGGATAATTTCCAGACTTGCTCCAAGATTATGCACTGGGTAAGGGTGGCTCCTTAGTGGAGGTTATATTTCTAAACCCGCAACAGCAATAACTCAAATGTTTGATCTTCACATGGACAGAAAGTACACTTAGAGTCTCTTGTATTCCTAGAGGGAAACAGATCCAGATATTTCCATATTCCTTTATATCAGGGTTTCCCATTGTTATGGTTTATGTCTAGTTGTCCCCCCAAAGCCTCATGCGATCATGGGGCGTGGCTTCTATAGATTGAGACTTGATTCATGATCCCTGGGATTGTGTTTTAGTACTGATGGGATTATCGGTCTGAATAAGACTGAGACTATGGGTGTGGTCTAGGGCGGATATCCTAAGGCAGAGAATCTGAATGTAATATAAAGAGCGACAGAGAGACAGACAAAAGCTGTAGCTGTTGCTCTCTGCTGCCCTGTTTGATTGGCTACCTCTGCCATCATTTTGTTGCTGCTCCGCTGTTCCACTCAACCTTGGGCCAGCCGAATATGGACTGAAACCTCCACGAACTATGAGCTAAATAAACCATTCCTTCCTTCCTTTTGAGTGTCAGATATTTGTCCCAGCAACGAGTAAAAAGTGACTAAGACAGCCATGATTGTGAGGACTTGGGACTTGAACCAGAAGGCTTTGTGAGTGAAGAGTTGGGCTAGGGCAGGAGTATGAAGACCTGCAAGCAATGGTCACATTGCTGAAGGATCCAAGAAAAAGAAGAAGAGCGGCAGTTGTTCCTTGACCAACAAAGGGAGAAAAGCAGCAAATGAATCAAATGGAACAGAGGCCCAACAATCTAGAAGGAATGAAAGAGTAGAAAGAGATCTTTAGTTAAAAACAGGTGGGGATGGTGTCAGAGGAGGATTATGTTAATGAACATGATCATTATAATTACAGTATTAATAAGACATGTACTCTACCCCATAGATGAATTATTTCTGTTTAATTTATGGAGAGGCACGTTATGATTACATGGCCTGCCCAGGTCCTTTATATCTGATTGATAATTCATTCCTCTTACCATCTCCACTATCAAACCGCTCATTGGCACCAGAGCTCACTGTACGGACAACTTGTTGCTTATAACACTGAGCCATGCTTTTCAAAAGCTCAAGCTGATATAGTCCAGTGAGAATTTAAAAACTAGCTATTAATATACACTGTGCTGAGCTTTCTTAAGATTACATAGTGGTATAAGATCCTTGTTCACTTTTGACCATGGAAAGAAATTTGGTGTTTTCAAATAGCAGAAGGAATTTGATCCATAAACCTGTCCACCTCTGGTAATAACAGCATAATGGAAAGCAAAATGTTTGAGTAGCTCTCATTCAAGCCCTACTACTTTTATAGTAGAAATACTATGAAATATTTTTTCACTTGGAGAAAAATTGAGAGTTTTTCTGGTTCTTATTTTGCCTTGAGCATTTCTCACTGGTTTTCCTTTATTAGATTTCTTCCCTGATTCCGAATATTTGATCTTTTTCTCTTTGTTTATGCCTCAATCTAGAGATGATGTTGGTACTGGGATGTGATTTGATTCTATTATCTGAAGTCTCCCTGCTTTCTTGATGGGTGTTGAGCCTCAAACCATTGGGATATTACTCAAAGACAACAGCTTGACTTCTCTGTTCCAGGAAGGAGAACAATAATCTGCATACCTCTCCTCCCAGGACAGAACTTCTGGTTGCCAAAGACATTTCATTCCTAAGCACTCACATCCTTAGTTTGACATGTTTTTATTTGGCGAATATTGTTTTTAGGAAAATACAAAGGTTGTATAGGATACCCTTATTCATGTGTACTATGAGATCATATTATCCAAAGTAATAATGCTGCACAATAATAACAGGATATACTAATACAAAAAAGCACTTACCGAGACTATCCTATGCCTCAGGCTCTTGAAATGCATCAGTAAGCTGGATGCTTATAGTCCCAGCACTTGGGAGGCTGAGGCAAAAGGATCAGTGTGAGTTTGAGATTAGCCTGAGTTCCAAAAGTGAGCTCAAGGCAGCCTGAACTGCATAGAGAGACTCTGTCTCAAAAAGACAAAAACAAAAAACAAAAACAACAACAACAACAAAAGCAAAAAACAAAACAACAACAACAACAAAAACAAAAACAAAGAAGCATCAATAATACAAACCCTCAGAGAGATGATTATTCTAGAAGGAGATGGACAGGAAGCAATAGCCATAATGATGGCTTAAACAATAAAACTAAGAAGTAAAGAAATAATATAAGTTAAGCCTTGGTGAGAAAGCTATTCAGAAAGTAAAGGAAGTGTTTTACACACTCAGCCACCTTATCTTTGACAAAGAGATCAAACATGTTCATTGGAAGAAAGATAGCCTCTTTAACAAATGGTGTTGAAAAAATCTAGATATCTACATGCCTCAAACTAAAACTTGACTCAGATCATTCACCATGCACTAAAACTAAAGTAAACATGGATTAAAGGTCTAATAATTAAAATAAAAACACTAAATCTCCTTGAAGAGAAAGTAGGAGGAAATCTCCAAGACGCTGGAGCAGGCTAAGAGTTTATGAACAAAAATCTAACTGCATGAATAATACTTGAAAGAATTAAAAACTAGGATCTCCTCTTGTTGAGAAGTTTTTGCACATCAAAAGAAATTACCAACAGAGTGCAAAGACAACCCACAAATTTTGAAAAACTCAGACAAAGATCTTCTCTCTAGAATTTATAAAGAACTACAAAACATTAGACTCCCAAAATTTAAAGATCCAATCCAGAAATGGGCATCTGAGATGGACACACACTTCTCAGAGGAAGAAATGCTAGAAGCTAATGAACACATGAAAAATGCTCCACATCTGGCCAGTCAATCCAGCTATCCCCATACTGTAAATTCTCCCAGAAAAACTGAAAACATCATATCATAGTGATATCTGTGCATCTATGTTCATAGCAGCATGATTGTGATAGCCAAATCATGGAAACAAACGAAATGCCCATCATCTGAAGAATGGTTGAAAAAGATGTGGTATTTTTATCCAATGGAATATTACTCATCTATAAAGAATGATAAACTAGAAGACTTCATATATAAGTGGACATATCTTGAAGATATACTCATAAGTGAAATAAACTTCCTCTGTGACACCCTGCAACTAAGTGGTGTCCCAAATTTTCTGTTCAAGGAGATTATGGGACCACAGAGGAAAAGGAATGATGATGTAGAGTGTGCCTAATGAGAGTCAACTAGAGTTAAAAAGTTATCTCAGTCTTTTACAGGGAGCAAATCAGTCAAGTAATGGTCACAGTTCATCCAGATAACTGACACTGACAAAAGATCCACCAGGTGTTGTACAAAGTTCTTGGGTAAATCCTGAGGGGATATACTTGACCTTATCAGATAGAAAACATTATAGTTTTAATTATATAGGCCTGGTTTTACCTTGGTATTAACCATCCAGCAGAAAATTGTCACAGTGAGTTATAAAAAGTAAAGCTATATTAATATGTTGAGCTGTAAAAGGCCTAAGTCAAAAACTTTGGACAGTTGCCAGTTGTGCTGGTAACTCACTACTATTATGGACTGTTGGACTATATTGAATTATTTTGCTGAATTCAAGTACCTACAATCTTTGGTCTGGCATCAAGTATGAAAAGGTCCTTTAAAGACGTCTCTAAATACAGCATCTCTGTCTTCTTAATTTCTTATCCATTTCTTTTCTTTTTTCTTCCAATTTTACATGCATGTATCTGGTAATATGAATAACTAGCTGAAAGACAGCACTAAGTATTACAATAAATACCGTGAAATTCATATTACTTTATTAATTTAAAATTTGTATCACTAGCAATTTTTCTGTTTTAATTCTGATTTCCAGTCTCTTAAAGAAACAAATCACCACCACCAATAATACAAAAAATGATGACTTTTCTTTGCACGCAAGGGTTTTTATAACTCTGTGGACAGCTCCAGCAGCCCCAGGCCCCCTGCCTCTCTCCTCCTCCAGCAGGACACACATTCTCCTACTGCCTCTCCCAGTGCAGGATTAGAGTCCTGGTTCAACGCTAAATTTATATTCTTGTTAGTTTTAATTGCCTCTGTTGGAACAAAGAATTCCTTTAGCCATTTTAGAAGACAAAAATTGAAACACTTTCCTCTATCATAGTCACTTACTTCAACTTAAAATTTTAGGTAACCGTTTAATAACATATTTTTTTTAGACAAGACTGAGTTTGTTCAGTGTTGTTAATAGTTCCATAAACATGTCCCATTATTGGTGTGCACAGATGGTAGACTTAATTTTCACGTATATAAGAAGAAAGCCTTCTGACATGGATCCATACTCCAGTAGGGATCAGCATGGATGTGTGTGAAACTCTACGCAAATAACTTGGCCAGAGGAAGAAGGGAACTACCTGGAACCTGGAAATTGGAAAGAGGAACACAAGGTAAATCTGCAAACTCAAAATTTATGACCTGTTTTATCATATACTATAGTCTTTGTTCCCATAGTCTATAAAGTATGAAAACATTGTTACCAAAGTTTGTCAGCTTCTAAATTTTGCTTGATGTTGTTCTTATTGCTAACTATACTATTCTAGCAAGGATGCCATTTCTGTCTTAACCATTTTTCTCCCTTGGGTAATAATATTGGGAAACACTTGGGTAATAGCCTCACCAAAGCCCTACACTGAAACACAGAGGTTAGTGTCAAGTGGAAATTAACATTCCATCCTCAATTGAGAAGGCAGGATCTCTGGACAGACACATACCAAGAATTTGTGATGCACAGAAGATATCTCCGAAGAACATACTCTTCTAAGAGTGGTTCTGATAGTACTGACAAAGATAGTTACTATTAAAAATTCATAATCAAAATAGAGATTTTTTTTTTCCAGAATAATGAGGAGAAGGAGTAAAATGCAATGTAAAGCCCCCAGCCCACCCAGAAAAAATCCAGAAGACAGCATAAAAGAAATTGGAAGTCAGGTACCTAAAATCTCTGAAATGATTGCAACTGAAGTAAAGAAGAAACTTCAAGAGGCTATGGAGGAAATCAGATTAGGAATAATGTCTCAGACTAAAAATAAGTGATAACTATAATGAAATAATGCTCAGTGTATCTAAAGAAGACATTGATAAAAAATAGAGGAGCATAAAAAATGATGGAAACCATGAATGAATATAGGAAAGAAAGAGAATCCATGAAACAGCCTCAAAAAGATACCCAGGAAATTAAAAATTCTATTACAAACTGACAAAACTTTATGAATGAATTTAAAGATGAACATTCAGACCTTAAAGGTACTGCAGCTAGTGGGCAGAAAGGAAAAGATCTCTTACAAGTAAGAAGAAATTTGGAAATAATAATTAAAGAGCTATAAGACAATGCAAAAGTGAATGGCATAAAAATAATGGGTATTGGGACAGCCAAATAGCCCAGTGATTAAAGTGCCTGCAAGCAGGCACAGAGGCCAGGGATTTGATCCCGGGGCATGATGTGCTGGCCCTGCTCCTGGGGCGCTCCCAAATGGCAATTGAGACTGGGCATGGTGGTGTACATCTTAATCACAGCTCTTGTGAGGCTGTAAACAGGTGGATGACTTCAAGTAAAATCTAGTAGTGAGATTCTGAATCCCCTATACAGCCTTATAATAATAATAATAATAATAATAATAATAATAATAATAATAATAGTCAATGAAAAATGAGTGAACACAAAATATACAAAAAGAATATTTACAGAAGTAATACCAGAAAACTTACCAAGCATGGGGAAAGAATATGACACAGTTAACTGTAGCATAGAGAACTCCAAATAGCATCAACGAAAACAAATTATATCATCACGTGTAATAGTCAAGATCACAGAAATTCAGCACAAAGAATAATATGCTAAAAGCTGCTAGAGAAAGTACACAGACTACATTTAAAGAAAAATCCATCAGAATCATAGCAGATTTCTCAACACAAACCATCAAGTCAAGAAGAGTTTGGAGTATTTTATTCTAAAAGAAAACTGCCAACCCAGACTCATACCCTGCCAAAGTCTCTTTCAAAATTAGTGGAGAAATAACTCCCTGAAAAAGAGTAACTAAAGAAATTCATGACCACCAAACCAACCCTACGAAGACTACTGAAATATATTAAGCCTATAATCCCAGCTCTTTGGGAATTAAACACAGGCAGATCACTAGGCGTCCAGTTTATATAGTGAGACCCTGTGGACGCTGTAGACCTTTATTAAAAAATATCAAAAGAAAAAGAGAAAAGAAACAAAATCCAACAGTGTTTCTTACATAAGAAACACAATTAATTCGAAAGGAAATTTATACGCTGAAAATGAAAGGATGAAAAACAATATTCCATGCACTGAAACTCAGAAAAAAGGAAGGATAGCCATTCTGTTCACAGACAGTGTGAACTTCAAGAGTGATTGAAGGAGGTGTTTAAGAACTAGCTCAATTGTCTAAAGCACCTGCTTGGGCAAACTCAGTCAAGGGCAGGGGACCTCGGTTTGATCCCCAGCACAATATACCCCACTAGACCCTTTCTTAAGTCAGCCTGAGGCCCCCCCAAAAAAATCCTTGTCAAGATATATATCAAAGGAGATAAAGAATGTTACTATCTACTTGTTAGGGGTAAGCTTTAAGAGGAAGAGATAACAATCATAAATTTGTATGCACCAAACATGGGAACACCCACCTATATAAGGCAGATATTAAAGAACATGAAAAACCAAATAACCAGTAAGATAATCTTAACAGGGGACCTCAACACCCCATTCCATCATAGAGACAGGTGAACTAGGACAAATAGCATAACTGAACCAAACTTTTAAACAAATGAACTTAATGAACATACAAAGAGAGTTCCACCGAACAACATTTGATTACTTGTTCTTGTCAGCTGCACATGGGTTGTCTTCTAACATAGTTAACATACTGATCCACAGATAATGTTTAAGTAAATACAAGAATATTGAAGTTATTGGGTCAGGACATAGCTCAGCTAAGTGCCGGCTTAGGTAAGCACAGGGACTGGGGTTTGATTCCTGGCACCAAATGCTGCATTGGTCCCACCCACAGGTGCACTGAGCAGGCCACTGAGACTGGGCATGGTGGTCCATGCATATAATCCCCATGCTGGGAAGGCTGAAAACAGGAGGATCACTATGAGTTTGAACTGTGTAGTGAGTCCCTATAACAAATAAATTAACACAAATTGAAATTATCCCAAGGATACTATCTGAATGTAGTGTAATGAAACTGGAAATTAAAAATGAAAGAAAACACAAAAATTCATGAATGCATGGAAATTAAGTAGCACCCTCCTCAGTAACTAATGAGTCACAGGTGAAAATAAGCAATAAATTAAACAATATCTACAATCCAATGCAAATTTAAACACAGCTTACCAGAATTTGTGGGATGCAATGAAACATTTTTCATAGGGAAATTTATAGTGATGAGCTCACACATTAGAAAAATAGAATAAGAACAAATAAATATACTAATGTTGCACCTTCATCTCATGCTTCTAGGAAAAAAAAAAAAAAAAGCAAATCAAGCCTAAGACCGCGAAATGAAATAATTTTATAAAGATTAGAATAGAAATTAATGCAATTGCAATAAAGAAAACAATATAAATGGTAGACAAAGAGAACAATACAAATAATTAATGAATCCAAAATATGGTTCTTTGAAAGATTAAATAAAATTGGTAAACCCCTAGCCAACCTAATCAAGAAAAGGAAAGAAAAAACTCAAATTCAAGCAATAAGGAATGAAAAGGTGAATTTAGTAAAGATGCTGTTGAAATTCAGAAGGTCATCAATACCTATTTTGAAAAGTTTTACTCTCCTAAGAAGGAAAACACAGAAGAAATGGACAGATTCACAGATAGGTGCAAATTACCAAAACTGAAACAAGAAGATATAAAAATTCTGAATATATAAATATGTCATTGAAATGGAAAATGTAATGAAAAATTTACCACGAAAGAAAAGTTCAGGTCTGATGGATTTACATTTGAATTATATAAGAGACTTAACATTTGAATTATATAAGAAATTCCAATACTCAAAAGTTTCAATAAAATTTTTTTATTGTTTTATTTTATTTTTTTGTCTTTTTGAGAGAGGGTCTCGCTATGCAGTTGAGGCTGGCATTGAGCTCACTTTTGTAGCCCAGGCTGGTCTTGAACTCGCACCAATGCTCCTGCCTCAGCCTCCGGAGTGCTGGGATTACAGGCGTGCGCCACCACACCCTGCTTCAATAAAATTTAAAAGGAAGCAATTCTCCAAGATTCATTACACTGATATAAAAAGCCAGAGATAGATCCAACCAAAAAAGATTGTGATAGGCCAGTCTCCTATATGAACATAGATGTAAAAATCGTCAATAAAATACTAACAAATAGAGTGCAGAAAATCCTCAGAAAGATGATACACTGCAACCAGGTGGGATTCATCCCAGAGATTCAATGATGGCTCAACATACACAAATCTATAAAGGTGATGCACCATATCAACAGAGCCAAAAATAAAACCACATGATTTCTCAATAGCTGCAGGAAAAGCTTTTGACAAAGTCCAACACTCATTAATGATAAAAATCCTCCTAAAAATTGGAATAGATGATCTATACCTCAATCTGATAAAAGACATCTATCACAAATGAACAGGCAACATTCTCAGTGGAGAAAATCTGAAACCTTTTCCTCTAAGATCATCATACCACAGTGTTATATATGCAACCATGTTTATGGCAGTACAAATTGTCATACCTGAATTGTGGAAATAAAAAGAATGCCCAAGACCTGAGGAATAGATAATACAGTTGTGTTATTTTATATAATGGAATGTTACTAAGCTATAAAGAAAAATAAGCTTTAGGCTTATGTAGCTGAATGGGTCCAGCTAGAGGCTATACTCATTAGTGGAATAAATCAGATCCACGTGTAATCATTTGATTATTTCCCTAGTGTAAATATCTGAAAAAATAAATAAAATCTGAAAAATACAATGGATACAGTAAAATGGAAAAAAAAAAAAAAACTGTACATAGAGAATCAACATTTGAGATAAAGTTACAAAAAAAGGGGAAATCATGTAAGTATGTACACAGCATAGCTAAGATGATTGTACTACTAATTTCTGTAATTTTGGAGGGGAGCAATAGTTGATGTTTATCTTTTATCTTGTTTTTAATGTGTATTGTTTCTAATATCTTATAAATTATTTTATACTCTTTAAAATAAAAGTGATTAAAAAGTCCAAGGCAAAATTAAGGTTTATTCTAAGGAATAGTTAATGTTTAATTGCTTAATCCATCTTACATGCCAATATCTTGTAATCAGAGCAATAAACTTGATGATAACAATATATAGTATCATGCTGGGCGTGGTGGCGCATGCCTGTAATCCCAGTACTTGGGAGGCTGAGGCAGGAGGATCGGTGTGAGTTCGAGACCAGCCTGGGCTACAAAAGTGAGCTCAAGGCCAGCCTGAACTGCATAGCAAGACCCTGCCTCAAAAAGACAAAAAACAAACAAACAAAAAAACAAAAACAAAAACACAATATATAGTATCACAATTATTGCTAACTTTCTATTTTTGCTTTGAAATTCTGAACCAGTTTCTTGTTTTATGTTGATTTGTTTTTGTCCTTGTGTTTTCTTAAGAGTACTTTATTATTAACCATACTACATTAATTTAAAGGAAAGAAAATAAGAACATGCAAATTATGAAGAACAGATTCTGTTTGTCAGTTACTTGATCAATATCACTCAAAAAATACCATTTAAAATATAGAAATTATTTTGTGAATGAAATCACAAATTGTGGCACATGATATAATTTCTGAAGAAAAAAATTATAAGAGGCACATTAATGTCATAAAACCTTAAATTTCAATTTCAGTTTTTCTGTCTTCCTTATACTATTAGTGTTATACAAGTTTTCAAAATATAGAACTATAAACAAGTAAAAAATTACAAAATTTTTCAATCTCAAGCTACTGTTTGAGTGGAAGATCACAAACACATGTTTCAGTTGATTTTCTACTTGTATGGCAGGGCTTCATTTTGAAAAACCATGACTCATTAACCAAGTAAATGTATACAAAATTAGCTTTAAAACACTACATCCACGAGATAATGGAAAGAATAATCTTAGAGGTCTCACGTTAATAGGTAGTAAAATGAAGGATTATTGCTTAAGCAGAGTAACATGGTTCTCATTTGTGTTTCTTATTATTTTCCTCTTTAAAACCAAAAAATTAAAAATAAGAAAGCAGGACTCCTTCTTCCATGCAAGAGGCTGCATTTTCCCTTACATTTAATCTTGAATTTTGGAAAAGGGATGTGACTTTGAGCAAATACAGTATAGTATGATTACATAAGATCTCACTTTTGTCCTCACCTCCAATGTCATCTAAAGGGGAAACAATAGGTGTCCAGGGGAAATAAGAGAAGATAAAGAGTTAGTCACTAATATAAGTAAAGGAAAACTCATGAACACTGTGGGACCCAAAGACATTAGTAGGAGGATTCATTAAGTTTTTGCATAGTCTGGACCATAAATAAGGTAATCAGTTATCAATTATGGCCAACACAAAATTATATGCTGTTCTGACTCTAGAAAATGGGAACAGAAGCTGAAAGAAGGTCCTAATACCTGTACCTCTTCTGTCAGCAAAGGACCATTTTCTACCAATCCCCATATTGCATTTGGTGCTTGTCACAGAACTTAACAGAATTATACTAGAAGAAGACTCAGTTTCAGGGTACAAGGTTGAGAGAAAGCTTGGACTACTTGTTTCTGGTTATGTAGGTACAGATGGAAATCACTGTAATCCAAGATATGTGATAGCTTCCAGAATCCAGAAAAGGCAAAGATAGCATTCTACCCTACAGCCACTAAACAGGAATTCCAGAATTATCTTTATTTTTTATTTTTAAATTAATTTTAATAAGAAAGAAACATCAATAAGATAATTTCAAAACAGCTTAGCACAGTTATAATAATTAATACATTGCATATTGTCTTCATAATACTTATTCACAGTACAAGATGCAGACATGATATCTTGTCTAAATATGATTAGTACAAATCTTCTCATTGAACTAAGAGAAAGTAGCTGTACGTCTATCCTATTTTGTATATATATATATATGCATATAGTTTTACTACAAAATGGTCCTTCATTTATATCCCCCCTTTCTGTTTTGTCTTGTCAGAGATTGGTGTTTGATTGCCATTCAAATATTGTAGGTGCATACCTTTAGCAAAATAACCCAGTATAGTCCGAAAGTCCATAATAATAGTGGGTTACCTGTAGAACTGGCAATGTCAGAAGTCCTTTTACAGCTTGCATATTAATATGGCTTTGCTTTTTATATTTCGTGGTTATACTTTTCTGCTGGATGGTTACTGGGTAATAATTAAAAAACAACTTCAATTCCATCTGCAACTTGATTCCTCCTCCTACAATGAATACATCCTATATAACCTGTTAAAGGTGATTGGAATTAAGATATGAACATCGTTGGAACAATAATTCTGCTGCAATCAGTCTTTGAGAGGAACCTCCAGTGGATAGCAGGAAGTTAGCCCAGGTCTCAGTAGGTAAATGTTCTTGCATTCTAGTGACTGTTTCTGTTTTTGCCAGACATTACTAATTGCACACAACATGCTTTCTTGCTGAAGCCAGGGATGTAGTCTAAGAATCATTAGAAACACATCTGTAATAACTGATCAAGGTTGTTCCATGGCATGAAACATTTTCCTGTTTTCTTTATGAGACTAATTTGATAAAATAAAATAAATCAAGTATCTTAAAACGTATTCACGCTATTTATTTATTTATTTATTTATTTATTTATTTATTTATGGTACCAGGAATTGAACCCAGGACCTTGCACTTGCTAGGCAGACACTTAAGTGACTGAGCTATTTCCCTGCCCTTCAAATCTCTTTTTGTTTGCTTCCCATTTCATTTGAACATGTTCTTCTTACTTTCCAATATCTATCCCCTATCTTGGTTATTTATCTTTTGGTTTTCCACACAAGAAAAACAATTCAATATTTAGACATATGTGTCTGATTTGTTTACATTAAATTTATAGTCTCAAGGAGCATCCATTTGCTACAAAAATGGCTTAAGTCTATTCTTTATGGCAGAGTAGTACTCCATATATATAAACACTGTATTTTCTGTATTCACTCATCTGTTTGTGAGCACATGGGCTGCTTCTATATAACTGTTAGAAATAGTGCTGCTACAAAATGATTATGTTTATAGCATTGTGGTATGATGCTTTTAACTCTTCTGAGAAGATAAGCAGGAGGACTGCTGAGTTAAATGGGACCTCTCATTTTAGTTTTTCTTAAGGAATCTCCAACTGATTTTCATAGTGAATGTACCAATTTACTAATTTTTTGTCAATAATAGTAAAGGGTTCTGCTATGATTTATGTCTAGTTGTCCCCCCAAAGCCTCATGCAACCATGGGGTGGGGACTTCTATAGATTGAGACTTGACTCATGAGTCACTGGGATTGTGTTTTAGTACTGATAAGATTATCAATCTGAGTACTGCTTCGAATTATAGGTGTGGTCTGAGGCAGATAGGCTGAAGCAGAGAGCCTGATGTAATATAAAGTGAGACAGAGAGACAGACAAGTGCTATTGCTCTGCTGCCCTAATTGGTTGACTGCCTCTGTCACAATTTTGTTGACTTTCCACTGCCATGAACTGGATGCTGTCTGCCCTGTTGCACTCAGCCTGAAGCCAGCCGAATATGGATTGAAACCTCCACAAACTGTGAGCTAAACAAACCTTTCCTTCCTTCATTTTGAGTGTCAGGTGTTTGTCCCAGCAATGAGTAAAAAGTAACTAAGACAATTTGGTACCAGAGAAGTGGGGTCATTGCTGTGGCTATACCTGACAATGTGGATTACAAGCTGTTGGAAATGGCTTATGGAAAGAGATAGGAAAGGTTCAGAGATGTTGGCTACATGCGAAGCACTGGAAAAGCCTCGGCTATTCTGTTTGGGAGATTCCGATCAGAACTCAGACCAGAAGACTGGCTTGAAGCCTGGGTATAAAGAATGGCTTATGAGCAGAGATTGGAAATGTTTGGAGAGGTCCTCTACTTGTGCAGAGCTAGAAAAGCTTTGGCTATTCTGTAGAGGAGATTCTGGTCAGAACTCAGACCAGAAGACTGACAGAAGGACTGCCTGTAAAGATCAGGTTGAGGAAGTTTCTGCTGGGGAAAAGGATAGCATTGGTCATTGGACTCCAGATGATTTGTGCTATGGATTGGCTGAAAGTCTGTCGGAATTTTGCTCGTGCCCAGAGACTTTGCCTAAGACTGAGATTAAGCATGATAGACTGGTGAATCTTTCAAGAGATATTTCAAAGAAGCAAACTGTTGGAGTAGTGGCATGGTTGTTATTGGCAGCTTTTAGCCAGACTTATGTTGAAAATTAGGTCAAAGAGCCAAGAAGGATGATTTAAAATGTGAGTTTGGCCAGAAAGGAATCACCAGGAAAGCTGTGGACTCCAAAGATAGAGCTGAAAAGATCTCCATTGCTGGGAAGGAACCAGAGAATCAAAAGCATGGCCTGAGGGCATCACAAGAGGTGGCAGCTCTCTGCTCTTTACAGCCCCAGAATTGCAAAGAAGAGAGGTTTTGCCTTAAGAGGAAAGTCACAGAGACCCATGTACTAGAATGGCAGCAGCTGCCAAACCAGCTTCCAAAACGGCACCAGCATGGAGAATTTGTTTTTCTGCAATGGAATCACAGTCAAAGTGCTCAGTGATCTAGGCCTTCATCCCCTACAGTGAAGAGAGAAGGAAGCCTGGATACTGCTCCAGCTGGCAGGAACCCTTGGCATCATCCACATAGGTGTGTGCAGAAAGTGGGAGTTCTGAGGTTAAGAAGGCTTCCACCTTGATTTCAGAAGAAGGCCTGGGAGGCCAGCCAGTGTGTCCCTGAGAGGGAAGTGTGTAAAGCTGTGTGTGAGAAGCCTGTTCGGTGGAAGCCCCACAAGTTTGGAAAATCCATGAATATGAATCATGCAATGAGGGAGCAAAGCCAGCCTAAGAGAGAAGCCCTCAAAATTACCACCAAGTGTGCCTGAGGGTTAGAGCCATGTAAGGCATTTGGAGCCCACAGCTCAGTGCAGACTGTTTTGGACACTCCAGTTGGAACTATGGGATTTAATGTTTACCCTGCCCAATTTTAGATATGTGTTCATCCCAGTGTTTTGTGTTACCCTCTTGTTTGCAAATTTTGGAATCATAATGTTTATGTTATGCCTTTGAATGTTGGATATTTTTAACTTTTCTATTGTACAGGGGCTCACAGATGAGAATTTTCCTTGTATCTTGAAGGACACTTGCAATTTAGACTTTCCAGCAATGCTGAAACTGTTGGAACTTTGGCAACTCTTCAAGATGAACTACAATGTCTTTTGTACAAAGAGATATGTATGAGACTTTGGGGGTCCAGGAGCAGAATGTTATGGTTTATGTCTAGTTGTCCCCCCAAAGCCTCATGCAACCATGGGGTGGGGACTTCTGTAGATTAAGACTTGACTCATGAGTCACTGGAATTGTGTTTTAGTACTGATAAGATTATCAGTCTGAGTACTGCTGGAAATTATAGGTGTGGCCTGAGGCAGATAAGCTAATGTAGAGAACCTGATGTAATAAAAAGGGACAGAGAGACAGACTAGTGTTGTTGTTCTGCTTCCCTGTTTGGTTGGCTGCCTGTGCCACCATTTTGTTGCTATTCCACCACCATGAACTGGATGCTGTCTGCCCTGTTCCGCTCAGCCTGGAGCCAGCCAAATATGGACTGAAACCTCCACAAACTGTGATCTAAACAAACCTTTCCTTCCTTTATTTTGAGTGTTGGGTATTTGTACCATCAAGTACAAAAGTAAAAAGTAAAAAGTAACTAAGACAGGTTCCCTTTACTCATAACCTTGGCAGAATTTGTTATGGATTGATTTTTTGAAGGCAGCCATTATTTCTGGAGTAACATTGAATCTCAGGGTTGTTTTAATATGAATTTATCAGTAGCCTATGTTTTTGAATATTTTTTCACATATTTATTTGTTGCCTGTATTTTTTCCAGATATCCATTTTGTACATTGGCTCTTTTATACTGGGAGAATCAAATTTATTTTTAAGTTTTTTATATATTCTAAATGTTACAATGTTTGAGGTGTAGGTGGTTTTACATTCTGTGGGTCATCTCTTCACTGTGCTGGTGGTTTCCTTACTGTGCAAAACTTTTAATTTGATGCAATTTCAGTTGTTGACTCTATATTATTTCCTTTGCAATTCTAATTTTGTTCATAAAGTCTGTACACTTATGTCTGAGAATTCTATATATTCTGTTTCCCAGGAGATTGTATACATTTTACTATTTAGAACATTGATCTATTTCAATTTTAGTATAATACATGTTAACACATGTGGTTCTAGTTTTAATCTTTGGTATGAGAGAAGAGCTTTTCACCACCATTTACTAACAAGGCTCTATTTCTTCCACTGAAGGGGTTTAGCTTCTTTTTCAAAAGTAAGGTATCTGAGTATGCTTGGAATTATTTCTTCATCTTCTGTTCCACTGATCTTCAGTTCTGTTTCTTTGCCAGTATCATGCTGTTTTTATTACTGTATTTTTGTACTATAACCTCAAATTGAGGATTACAGTGTCATCTGTCTTACTTTTCCCAGAGCAGCTTTAACTATTCTAGATCTCTTCTGGTTTTATAAAAATGTTGAAATTTTTTTCTTTAGCTCTGTGAGATGTGCTTTGATATTTTGATTGGAATTGTATTAAATATATGTAATAGTTTTGGAAGTATGGTTATATTCACTATATTGATTCTACCTATCCAATATCAGGGACTACCTTTTCATTTTTGCATCACATCTTTGCTCTTCTTTTTGGAGTGTTGTAAGTTGTATGCTACTGTAAACATGTTGTTGCTCTGATTTGTCTCATACTAAATTTGTTATTTAGGAATGCTGTTGTTGCCTGAGTATTGAGTTGTGTCCTGTCACACTAGTGAATTTGACTATTAATACTAGCAGTCTTCTGGTGGATGTTATAGGCTCTTCTATGTAGTGTATCATGTCACCAGCATATATAGTGATAATTTAACTTCTATCTTTTCTATTCATATATTATATATATATATATATATGGTGAGAACATGTTCAAAAACTTGTTCCATGTGCTAGTGTGTAATCAGAGCATAACATTTTCTGGTAGATTGTTGGTAAAATGCAAAAAGATACAGAAACTTTGCATGGCACTTTGAAAATTTCTTATAAAATGAAACACAGGTGTCTTATAGTCCAGTCACCATGCTTCTCAGCATTCACCCACTTGAACTGGAAACACATGCACATAGAAAAACAAGTGTGTGTTTACAGGAGCTTTATTAGTAATTTTCCCAAGTTGGATGTAGGTAAAATATTATTGCATGTAATTAAAGTAATAGTGAATAGTAAAAAGGATTGAAATATCAATTCACATGAAATGTATGAATCTTTAATGTGAAGTGCAAGAAAATGAACCCCAAATTTTGGCTCTATATGGCCAGATTTCCCTCATTCGATATTTTGGAAAAGACATAACTATAACGTAAATAGAACAGAGGCTGCCAAAACTTTAGGTGCAAAGAATGTTGGGTTACAAAGGGGACCTATCAGGTAAATTTAGGATAATGTATCCATTCTATGAGCACCAGGATCATGAATACACAATTCTATGAATTTCTAAAGATCTGTTGATCTTCATGTGACAAAGAGTAAAATTATTGTGTGCAAATTAACTTAAGAAGTAAACCAGATACTAGAAGAATCCTAGGATTAAATGTAGATTTGCAACCAAATTATCTTTATTTCTATACTCATAACTTCAGTGAAGAGTGCAGGACTTTACTTAAGTAGTTTCAGATAATATAATTTTAATTAAAACTGTAAGGCTAAAGAAAGAAATGGTTAACTAGGCATAAACATTGTTATATAATTTGTAATAAATTTATCATAAATATCAGTTACAATTTTATAAATGCCTCATTTTTATACTGGGGTCAAAGAAATAGTTAAATGGATGTGAATAGTGGTGGAACATAGATTTCTCATTGTCATATAGGTACTTTACAGAAAAGCAATGAGTAAAGACTTGAGTAAAATATATGGATTAGAGATGGAGACATTTGCATTAACATATGTTTATTTTAACATAAACACAGATGGAGAGATCCTGAATAATTATACATACTTGTGTACACATGGGTTTGCACATACATATAAATGTCTTAGCTAGCCTAGAATGAGAACCAAGCAGCAGGACTATCCCAGTAATACTGACCACAGCTAATGCTAAAATCTTGATTTATAATAACATCTAATAAAAGACACCTGAGAGTTTGAAGAAATTGTTGGTTCTAAAGCTGAAGAAAAGCTACTACATAAACATGAAGCTTCTAGTGCTAAGAAAAGTTCAAATATCAAGAGAACTCAATTTTGTAAGGATATGAAAGACAAATTGAACCTGATTTTAATGGCCCAAACTTGGAGATTTAAGGCAAAAAAATGTACTGTTGTGTTTGATCTTAGATAGAATAAAAGTAATGAAGTTATTAAATAAATACATTTGGGAACATAATAGAATTATAAATAAATTGCGTAGGTACTGTCTCCTTCAGAGGTAAAACTGAAATTTACCATAGACCTGGCTATGGTAAGTTTACTATAGACCTGGGCTTGGTCAGTTTCTTCCAAAGATTGAATATGGAATAGAATGCGCAGTTTAAACCTTACATTTAGTCACAATTAATATAAATCACACTGATAATACTTACTCCAGATATTACATGCTAAGAAGCCAGTTTAATTCTGTAGGTCTCTTCCAAGATACCCATAACTTTAGTCCAGCCATGAAATACAAACACAAAAATCCCAAAGTGAAACAAATATGAAAAAAGCAAGATATTCAGACATGGGTCATTATGCAAAATATTTGACCAGAACATAAAAGTATCAAGGAAGAAAAACAAACTGCCACAACTGATTTGATAAGATGAAGGAGATGTGATGACTACATATATTGTAACAGCCTAGACTGGACTCTGAAATGATGATGATGATGACGATGATGATGATGATGATGATAATGATGATGATGATGATGATGAAGATGATGGTGATGGTGATGGTGATGATGATGAAGATGATGATGATGGTGATGGTGATGATGATGAAGATGATGATGATGGTGATGGTGATGGTGATGGTGATGGTGATGGTGATGGTGATGGTGATGATGGTGATGGTGATGGTGATGATGATCATAAACAAAAGTGGTTTGAAAACTAGTAAAATCCAAAGAGAAATTGAAGCTTAGTTAATAGTGAGCCAATATTGCTATTATTTTTTAATTTGACAGGTATAGCAGTTATGAGAAATGTTAAGAAAAGGGAAAAGAAATATAAGAAATGAGGAATATATGTGATTTCTCTGTACTACATTTGTAAACTTTCTTTAAATTTAACATCATATCCCCATGTTAAATGGGAAGATATTGACTTTGTAGCTTGTTGGAAAATACATTGGCCATGTAACATCACTCGATTTATAAATTATATCCTAAACCGGATCTGTGTGTATTTTTAGGCAACTTTAACTGTTGTTCACTTGAAGTTCATAGTAAGTCATGAAATCAGATAATGTAACTTTTCCATTTTATGTTTTTTTAAAAAATTGTTTAAAAAACAAAAAAAGAAGACAAATATTAAAAAATAAAAATTGTTTTAGGTTTTCAAAGATCATTTCTATTTTCATCTACATACTAGGATCAACTTGTGAATTTCTTACAAATTATGTTGCAATATGTAGAAGTGAGCTGTGTGGAATCTATAGGTCAACTTAGGGGCATTAGAATGCAAAACATAGAATCTTCCATTTCAGAAACATTGTATTTTCCACATTAATTTTGGTATTTTTAAAATTACTTTAGGAATTTTCATAGTATTTAGAAGTTCTGTAACTAATGTTTTCCCCAGATATTTTATAATTTAGAATCCACTGTAAGCAGTATTAAGTCTTGTTTCATAAACTCTTCTTGCTAATATATATATATATATATATATATATATATATATATATATAATACACTATATATATTACATTACTTTTGGGTTAACCATGTATCTTTCATCTTCTCTACAATTATAGATATATGTATATGTATATATATATATAAATTTTTGATGGTTGTACTGGAGATTGAATGCAGGTTATTCACACTGATCTACTTTTTTAGCCTATTTTACTCTAATTTTTAAAATTTGAAACAGAATGTTGAGGCTGTTAAAGTTGTCTGAGCTAGGCTCAAACTGACAATCCTCCTGCATCAGCTTCCCATACTGCTGAGATTATAGCTGTGTACTGCCACATTTAGTTTAAATTGTATTTTTCTTCTAAATGCCATTCAGTTTTACCCTCAACAATGATCATTTTTGAACATTCTAAGAAACATTTCTCATCCTATTCCGTAGACGTAGTACTTCAGATAAAACCATCAGCAGACTATTTATTATATAGAAGTCTTCAAAACAGATATTCTTACCCTGTATCTGACCTAGGAAGGATATTATTCAATATTACACTATTAAATACCATGGCAGGATTCAAGACTTTTTAGAACTTAATCAGTTAAACAAGTTTCTTTTGATTTCCATTTTTTTCCTGAGAGTTTTCCAATGAATAAAGTTAGAATTTTTGTGCTGGGGTTATAACTCAGTGGGCAAGTGGATGCCTGGCAAGTAGAAAGCCCTGAGTTTGATTCCTGGTTCCAAAAAAAAAAAGAGTTTGAAATTTATCACATGCTTTTCATGTCCTCTTTAAGATCATTACATGATTTTACTACTTTATTCTTTACAATGATAAATCACATTGGTTAATTTTTGAGTATTGAAACAAAATTATCTTCATACAGTAAATATAATTTTATTGTTACAGATTTGACTCTCTGACTTTTTTTTTTTTTAGATTCTCTTTCCTATGTTCTCCTTCTGCATCCATGATTCATTTAATGTCATGACTTCCTTCAGTTTGTCACACTACAGCAGACAGCAAGTTTGTGGCATTCACTCTGCTTTGGCCTAATTAAGCTTGTATTGATGAGTTGATGTCTCTTGTCTGTTTAAAAAAGTCCCTGGCCATTTAAAAAAATATTCTCATGTCCCTTTCTTCTATAACTCTAATACATATGCATTAGATCAACTGATATTGGCTCATAAAAATCTGATTTTTACCTTTTTCCTTTTTTTTTGTTTACACTCATATTTTCTTTTTTTTTTTTTTTTTTTTTTTTTTTTTTTTTTTTTTTTTTTTTTTTTTTTTTTTTTTTTTTTTTTTTTTTTTTTTTTTTTTTTTTGGCTTTTTGAGACAGGGTCTCACTGTGCAGTTCAGGCTGGCTTTGAGCTCACTTTTGTAGCCCAGGCTGGTCTCGAACTCGCAGCAATCCTCCTGCCTCAGCCTCCCAATTTTCTATTGACCAGTATTTTGCTCTTTCTGACTATATCCAGTGTATTACTGGAAAGAATTCTTTCTGATATAAAAATTTTACAAATAATATTTATTTTTGGTAGTTTTGTAGCTGCCCAGTGCCTCTTCTTCCCTATAGAAGATTTTATAGAATTTCATTTATTTTGGTTTCTTTACATCATAAGCTCTCTGATGAGCTTTAAAAATTATGATTTCATAGTTTATTAGATTTGCTTAGGCTACTAAAGTATAAGAATCTCTTGTGATTTTCAGCTTTCTAATAGTAAAAAAAACTTGTATATATTTTTAAGATAGGTTTAGAAAATACTATTTTAAGCACATATAAATGTCAAGGAGTTTGAAATTTTCTTCAAGAAGTATTTTGAGCATATATTGCCACTAATACCTCAAAACTAATACATGCAGATTATCTTTTAAAGAAATAAAAATTTGTTGCTGATATCTAAAAAGAAAAATTAGAAAAAAGAAAAAAAAATTCTGTTTCTAGTTTCTATGGGAAAAATTTAAAAATTGGTCCTGAAAGCTTAGAATTAAGAATTGTTAGTGTATATATAAAAATAGGGAAAATTGTGCAAACAACTGCTTAGAGAATGTTTGGTGCTTTTTTAAAAAATGGAACAAAACTTCTCACAACAACTTTGGCGACACTTTACTTAAATCTTCCTACCAATGGTAAGTTTACCAATGAATTATTATTTTTCCTTGCTTTGTAAAAAAAAACATACTTCTATATCTGTGCTACTTCCCTTCTTTGATTGATTGACCCCGCAAGTATTTGTTGAGTAGCTGCCAGACTTTTAGAGACACAGTGATAAAAATTTCTTAGTCTGTTCCTTCATATAAGTTTAATTACAAGTTCTTAGAACAAGCATAATGATAGGAGAAATTCATGTCTTATAGAAATATGTCTATATTTTTATACACACATGTGAGTGAATATATGTACATTTATGTGGAATTAGTTGGCTTTCTTTTTTTAATTCAAAGGCAAATGAGGGTTTTCATTTCCAAGCTGTGGTTAAGGCTATAGAAGCTATAGGAATAGGCATTTCACCATAGCCTTTTAATATTCCACTATTAAAATGACAAAGTAAGCCAGGCATGGTGGCACACGCCTGTGATTCCAGCACTTGGGAGGCTGAGGCAGGAGGATCAGTGTGAGTTCGAGACCATCCTGGGCTACAAAAGTGAGCTCAAGGCCAGCCTGAACTGCATAGTGAGACCCTGTCTCAAAGAGACAAAATAAAATAATAAAATAAAATGATGAAGTAAAAATAAAGTGCTGTAATAATCTTTGCTAAAGTTAATAAAAATCAATTTTCCTCTAAGATTAGGCATGGGTATAGAAAAGAAATAAGACTGGGTGTTGAAGAGAGAGGATCAGGTATTTGGATTTATGACTAGAAAGAACAGAGATTGTGTCATGCAAATATAAATTTCCTATCATTCAAATTCCTACTTAAACTTCTCCTGCCCCCTGTAAAATTATCTGACTGCCTTCTCCAACTCTTCACCACTCTTAGAAAGAAATGAGTCCTTCCTTAGGTCGGGTTTCCAAGTTATTCGTCCATTCTCTCACTATAGCACTCTGTCTTCGTGTGTGTGTGTGTGTGTGTGTGTGTGTGTGAGAGAGAGAGAGAGAGAGAGAGAGAGAGAGAGAGAGAGAGAGTGGTAGCAGAGATTGAACTCAGGACCTTGTGCTTGCCAGGCAAGCACTTAATCTACTGAGCTATCTCCCCAGCCCTCAGCACTCTCTATTATTATGTGCTGGTTGTCTGACCAATGTTCAGTCCTTCTACTTGGCTGTTTCCTCCCAGAGCAGAGATGTTATGCCTGACTCTCTTCATATTTTCTTTTTCTCTCTCTTTCTTTCTTTCTTTCTTTCTTTCTTTCTTTCTTTCTTTCTTTCTTTCTTTCTTTCTTTCTTTCTTTTCCTCCCTCCCTCCCTCCCTCCCCCCTCCCTCGCTCCCTCCCTCCCTTC
>PVJA010006764.1:0-71643 GCA_004027025.1 Myocastor coypus
GGAATAATATAAATCTTAGATATTGTAGCAAACACCAACAAGACAGAAATAACTTTATGGGGTAAGAAACTCAGGGTTTTCCTTCAGTAGAATCAGAAAAGGATTGCTTTCATGAATCACAAGAATACTGGCCTATATGTGTTCGTGTGCAATCTGCATTAGGCAGCATGTTTTTCCCAGAATGCATTTCTGTGACATTTCATAGACCCTAATTTCCACTTGTGCTGTTACAATTAAGCCCTAACTGAAGTAGATGGTTCTTCTTAGCTTGTCATTAATGAATAGGGATTGCCTCGCTATGCCTATATGCAGGTATCTAAGTGCTATTAATTTCCTATTCTGTCCGTATCAGTTCAAGGGCACTAGCAACCTTTTTAGTTCTTTGGTACCTTGAACTTGAGAAAAGAGATCAGAAAATGCTTACCAGAACCCTTGTTAGTTATAAGCACCAAGACTTAGCACAGAGCATGCTGTTCTCAGTGTTTTGAAAACCTTCCAAAATTCAATTTGCATTAACACCCAGATAAGGAAATTAAGCAAGATGCCTAAGGTCACCCAGGGCTTGCTGGCTGTGCTGATGCAGTGGGAAAATGCGCAGGGCCACCACAGTCAACTCAAAACCCCCAGACTCTACAACCCTGCTGTTAACCATTCAGCTCTTTGGCCTCGTGTCACGCCATTTGAGTTAATAACTCACTGCTTCCCCATGTGGGAGGTGAAAGTTTGAGACCGGGAAGCAGCTCATTGCTAAACTTAAGGAATCAATGAGTAACCCTTATCACGCCATGCCAAGTGGATCCTGAAACGCCACAGTGGGTTGGCCATCTCCCTTAGAGAGTGCTCTTTCCTCCGTTCTTTTTGATACCTGAGATCGAACTCAGGACCTTGCGCTTGCAGAGCAGGTGCTTATGCCACTGAGCTATCTTCCTGGCCCACCTTCCTGTTTTCTAAAATAGCATCTGTATTTTCCTGCCACTGAAAACCATTGTTCTGTCATCAAATATGAAGTCAGGCCTTGTCAGTGGAGGTCTCAGATCACTCTTCTGCACTCGATATGCAGATGTATTAAACCTCCTCCATCAAGTCTCTTAGCTGTGCATTTCTTAGTACAATCTTTGAACATCATCACCTCAAAGAGCGCCTGAGTAGTTTGTGTCCCAAGGACGACCAAGCACCACTCCACTAAGTGTGCCACTTACGTGGGCTCGGCAGCCCTTCTTTCACAAGCTGTGTTCAATACTTTTGAAGCGTTTGGTGACAAGGGATGTTGACGCTTTGACATTTGCGTCCACTTGAATGAAACTGCGTGCATGAAAAATGAGCCACGCAGCCAAGCAGCCACACTAGTAAGAAACGGTCTGCTCCTAAGCTGGGGCGCCACGTGCCAATCTGATCTGTGGAGACTGAGGGGAAGCTGGGGCCGAAGCTCTGAATGCGTGTGGCTGGTGTGACCGTCCGAAGCCTGCTTATTGCTCTGGGTCATTCTCTGCGTGATTGCTGACCTCACTCAGGCCAGTCCTCCTAACTGAACACACTGCAGGCACCCTGCTGCGTGGGCTGCTCTGAGATCAGCAGTGAGCCCAGACTTATTTATAAACCCTCAGGAAAAGCTCCAGGGCCTGCTCTAGCATCTGACCCAGGTCAGAGTGTGAGAAGATTAGTGTGAAAGTACGGGAAGTCCTCTGCGGCCAAATGGGTTTCCAGTGTAAGCCAGCTGCCCTTTGCCGCCAGGAGGAAGCTATAAATTGATCCCCAGAGTGTCAGCATATCAGGACTCCTGTGAAGGCTCCTATCCCGAGGCACAGAGTGTGACCTTTTAGGGCCTGTTTGTGAAAGTCGGTTATAACACGCACCACGGAGATCACTGACTAAATATTTGTCAAGAACCCACTGCCTACCTGGCACAGTTATGGGTACAAGGCTGTGCCAGAGAATAAGATAGCCAGGTCCTTGTCCTCATGGAGCTTACGTTCTGCTGAGGGGGACAGACAAATTGATAAACACACAAGGACTTCATGGGCTGCGAGAAAATAAGAACAGCAAAAGGACAAAGGCTTATGCGAGGCAGAGTATCTTTAGCTGTAGGGATCTAAGGAACCTTTCCTGAAAGAATATCATGGAGTAGAAATTTGACTGAGGAGAAGACCTGAAGAAAATAGCAGGTATGTTGCCTCTGAGATGCAAATGTCCTGCAGAGTTTCAGGTGTTCAGATTTCTGGCTATTGGAAGATGATCGCTTCATGGGGTGCTGTTATCAATGGATTAATCCCGGGCTGAGTTCACACGCTGGCAGGAGGCAGGCCTCAGTTACGGGTGGCATGACTTGGAAGGACGTATGCTTGTCTTGGTTCTTTCCTTCTCTGACTCTGGCTCTGTGCCTGTCCTGACTCGCTCTCCTCCTGTCCCTCTTTCTGTCTTTTTCTCTGTCTCTTCTTGCCTGTTTCTACTTCCTGACTGCTGAGTTGAGCAGCTCTCTTCTGCTACACCCTTTCTCCGCGCCCCGTCTGCCTTGGGTTTAGCTGACCATACACAGACTGAAACCTCTGAAACTCAGAGCCAAAATAACCCCCTCTTCCTTTAAAACTCAGGTGTTGAGTATTTGTTCCAATGACAGGGAAGTGATTGGATACGAGGTACAAAGGTCCCGCAACAGGTAGAATTCGCTAAAACATTGGGAAAACCAGAGTGATGATAGCTCAGTGAGTGAGCAGGGAGTTGGCTTTCCAGGGTTGACAAGTAAGCTTCCACCGACATTCTGGGATGTCCAGCCTAAGAGCAGGCAGGAACCTTCCATGGCAGAAGACAAAGAGACCGTGAGTGTGGCAGTCAGGGTTTGTGCCAGCTTCACTGGCATTGAGACCTGCCTGGGGCTGTAGGAAGGCATGCTGCTCGTTGTCTGGGCAGGCCGTGGAGGCGGCACTGTGCTGTCTGTGTCTGTATGTCAGCTCTTCCTCTCAGACTCTGTGTCCCCTGCTGTTTCCTGGCCATGGTAGTGGCGGCTTTGCTGCATCACATCCTCCTGCCCTGAGGTGTCTGTCTCAGTACCAGCCCACCACAGGTGGAAACCCTGAGGCTGAGGCACTCAGATCTCTCTCCTTTACACTGGGGGTTCCAGGGCTGTGTCTCAGTGACAGAAAAACTGATCAACGCAGTAAGGCTCTGTGGTGCTGTATGTTCCTTCTCCTGGTGCCTGTCACCATGGATACTAGACAGCTCTCCAAGGGTTGCAACTCTTGCTCGATTTTCATGTGGCACAAACCAGGGAGCCCCGTTACTCAGGAGGTGTATGGAAAATGTTTTAAGGGCAACTCTTAAAAACCACAGACAAGCCGGGCATGGTGGCTCACGCCTGTAATCCCAGCACTTGGGAGGCTGAGGCAGGAGGATCGATATGAGTTTATGACCAGCCTGGGCTACCAAAGTGAGCTCAAGGCCAGCCTGAACTGAACATCAAGACCCTGTCTCAAAAAGACAACAAAACAAAACAAAACAACCACAAAGCTAAATTGTATGTGCTGTAGATTTTTAAAATAAATAATAGCTTTAAGTAAATAATAGCATTTAGAGACCATCCAATTCAACTGACAAAAATTTACATATAATTTCAATCACACATTGCATTATCTCAGGTGTGCTTATAGGACTGCGCAGCTGTTACCATAACCATTTTCAGGATATTTTCATTATCCCAAGTAAGGACTCATTAGTGACCCTAGTGGGCCACTGTCCTCTGCACGGGGCAGCCATTGCCTTACTTTCTGTCTCTATGGAGCGACCCTATTCTTGCCATTTCATACAATGAAATCCTACCGTGTGTAGCCTTTTCTCTGGTTTCTTTTGCTGAGCATGATATTTTTATTTTTTAAAAAATTTATTTATTTATTTTCTTGTTTCAGAACCATTGTTTGTTTATTCACTCTTTTATAGCCAACTCAGCCTGCCCTGAGGGCAGGGCTGGAACAGCATGTGGTGCAGGGGATCGAACTGCGGTCCCTGAAGCCACCTAAGCTTTCCCAAGCAGGCGCTTTAGACCACTGAGCCATCCCGCTGGGCCCTGAGCATGATATTTTTAAAGGGCATGCAAGTTGTAGTCTATATCTGTGCTTTTAGGGTAGAATTATATTCATTCTATAGATATATCACATTTTATTTATTTATTCAGCAGTTGATATGTACCTGGGTTGTTCTGATATCTGATTATTATTATAAACAACCGTGCAAAATACATTTATATATAGATCTTGATGAGGGCTCATGTTTTTATTTCTCTTGGTTAAAGGATCACTGGGTTACGTGGTGACTCCTGGCTGGGCTATTTTTACAAAGTGGCTGGCCAACATCTAGAGCTTTTGAAATGTTTCCCCTGGTCACAAAGGGGAAAGGAGCATTTTGGCTCCCTCATAATGCTTAGAATTTCAAATGGTAGCTAGGTAAGATTATTAAATAAAGGTTAAAGACTAAAGGACTAAAACACTTACCTCCCTCTTAATTCAGTTTGAATTTTAAAACTCTCAAGGATTTTTTAAAAATTGATTTATTTGGTATAGGGTCTCACTATGTAGCTTGGATTTGCAGTGATCCTCCTGTCGCAGCTTCCCAGCCCTGGGATTACAGGCATGGGCCACCACGCCCAGTTTTAGTGGCCTGCACTACACACCCAGGGTGGGGCTGGCACAACATGTGGTAACTAGGAACCAAACTGCATCCTTGCACTTGCCAGGTAGGCACTTAGACCATTGAGCTATCTATCTTCCATATATATATATATATATATATATATATATCCCTCATGCCCCCTCCTGCATGGAGAATTGAATGCAATTTGCATTTGGCCTCTACCTCAAATAAATTTATTTATTTATTTATTTATTTATTCATTTATTGTCTGTCTCACGTTGCCTCAAGGGTAGTCTGGGGATTGAACCACTGTCCCCTGTGCCTGGCTGGGATTGCCCACACAGTCGCTTGAACCACTGTGCTGACCTGAAAGTCCCAGAGGGGGAATATTTATTTTTTATTTATTTTTCTTGGCGGGACCCGGGTTTGAACTTACAACCTTGCACTTGCCAGTCAGGCACTTGAGCCATGGAGCTATCTCCCAGGTCTCGTGTTTATTTTATTTTTAGTTTTGAAATAGAATCCTGCTGAGTCGCTAGGCTGCCCAGGTTGGGCTCAGCCTTGTGCTCCTGCTGCCAGAGCCTCTGAGGGTCCTTGGGTTCCAGGTATGCAACCAGCGTGTCCAGCTAAGTTTCTTTAAATCTCTATGACACTCAGCAGTCATATCTTACGCTTTGGGCTCTGTACTACTCATTTCATGTCACGAAGCCAACTACCCAAGAAATTCCTCCCAGGCCCTTCAGGTACCTTAGGTAAGGTGGTAGCAGCCCAAAGGGTACTGACACGCTTCTACCGAGGACAGTGAGATTTACCTCTCTAGTCATCCCTGCGCGCCTTCTCTGAGCTTGCCTCTGTGAGGTGCTCGTTGATTTTCTTGTTGTTTTCTCCTCAGAGGTTCGCTGTATTAGTAGTCTGGCTAGAGAAATACTACAGAACTACAGAGCATTCTTATGCCTCTTTTCTCTAAGGACACCCGTGGCAGTTTGTGACTTTTGCCGCTCAGACTTCTTTTTTTCATTTTTTTTTTCAGACTTCTTATACAATATGGCACTAAGGTTCCATGCTTTGCCAAACTATCTGCAGATTACAGTGGTCAGCACCGAAGGAATCCCATTAAGTGTTTCTTTTTCCTACCCCATGCCAACACTATTGGCTGAAGAACCTATTGGAAAATAACCTTGACCAGCCAAAGAAAAGTTGGACGCCCAGCATTTCCAAGAACTACATCTAAATCAGAACCTAGCCCTGTAGCTCATCGAGAGCCTGGTGAACAGATGAGGTGGGAAGTGGTAGAAGAGTGGATGGAAAGTGAAGTGAGTGTGTCTGCTTGGATAAAAGAGTAGTTCTCTCTCTCTCTCTCTCTCTCTCTCTCTCTCTCTGTCTCTCTCTTTCTTTTAAAACAAACATTTACTTGAGAGAGTATTGCAATAATTCAAATTACATCTAGAAGACCAGAATGACAAGCATTCCAAGCATGATTTTAGTCTTACTTGCTGCTACTCTGAGTGTCAAAAAACCTGCTGGAGATTCTTGGAACCATTGTCTAATTCATCCTGTGTACATAGGTGTATGGTTTTTCTCCTGCCAAGTTTCCTAACTTTTCTGCTTGCTGTCTCTTTGTTGTTTAATCCTTAAGTTCTTGATTTCCATTCAGCTGTGTTATGCCTTTCTAAAAGGGTAGTTTTCAAACTTGAATGGTATTTGCCAGTTCTCAGGACTGGGCACCAAACCTGCTTGTCACTACAGAAATTTCTTAAATAAATTTTAATAGCTGATTTGTGTTGTTTTGGGGACAGAGTCTCCCGACAGGGCCAAGAATAGATCAAGAATTCATGATCTTCCTGCCTAAGCCTCCCAAGTGCTGGGATTGCAGGCATGTACTGCCATGCCTAGCAAGGGATGATGTTTTGCTTTTGAGACAGGGTCTCACTACGTAGCCCAGGCTGTACATCTGGCTGTTCAACTGGCCTTGAGCTCATAGCCATCATCCTCCCTCTGCCTCTGGGTTGTAGCTGGGTGCCACCACACCTGGCCCTCAAGTGATGGATTTTTTTTTTTTTTTTTTTTTAATGAATTTAGGATAGGGTGTATAGGGTGTACAGGGTCTCACTAGGTAGATTGGATTTGGAGTGACTCTCCTGTTTTCAGCCTCCCAAGTGCTGGGATTATAGGCGAGCACCACCATGCCCTGTCTCAGTTGCATTCTCAGTGTGCCCCAGGGGCAGGGCCCACATGGCATGCCAGGAATCGAACCCTGGGCGCTGTGCTCTGCCGATGCAGGCACTGTGGTCCCCTGAGCTATCTGACCAGCCCCCAAGTGATGAATTTTGCTGATATGTCTTAGAAGGTATTATATATGACATCCATAGTCATTTTGTACTGGTCAGTGGTTAGAATCTCCTTTCAGTTGTATACACAAAAGTTTGGTTGGCACCTTAGTTGTGTTGCTGTCCTTTGGTGTATTTGTAACACTAAGTACTTTCATGTGTTATTTGTAATAAGCTTTTTATAGTTTAATTCGCACATTTTTACAACTACTATGTGAGTCAAGGGTTTTTTTTTTTTTTTTTTTTTTTTTTTTTTTTTTTTTTTTTTTTTTTTTTTATGTGTGTGGTACTGGGAATCGAACTCAGGACCTTGCACTTGCCATGCAGTGAGGTAGGTATATTATTCTTCCCATTATATAGAAGAAGCAGGCAGAGGGAAGATAGAAAACCTCACCAAAGTCACAAATCTCACAGGTGGCCCAGGCTTCAGGGTCTGAGCTCTCGTCCTCTATGCCTTCTGCCTCTTCTTTATTCATCTCCCTGGAATTCGTGCCCTTCCACTGAAACGTTAGCAGATTAAGTTCTACACTAGCATGACGTTGCCCCTGTGAGTTTCCAGGGCCCCCTCCAGCTCTAAATTTCCAATGCAAACAAGCAGTCTGAAAACAAGAACAAAAGCCTCCATTTATCACCAAGTGTGACTATCAGGAATCATCAACGTATGAAGTGTTCTAACGCTTTACAGTACCCAGAAACGTCCACTCTGCATTTCTGTGGATATCTGGAGGACATTTACCAGAAGAGGTTCTTCTAATTGTCCTTGCATATGAGGCTGGTGGAAGCGGCGTGACCGATCCATGTGCTCACACTCTGGGTCACAGGACTGTCGGTTTAGAAAGGCAGCGACTGTTCTCTGGCTTTGCACTGATGAGGTGGGCTGAAGGAGAAAGGGCCCTCTGCATGCTTCTATCTGAGCTGGCTGCACATCTGGGACCTTGACAGATGTTTGCGCACTGCGGCCAAAAGATAGCGCGCTCTTTTTTCCAAGGCTTCTTTAGCCTCGGATCAGCCCTTGACCTTTTCTGGTTAGGGTGGGCCTGTTTGCTGGGAAAGTCAAAGTGGTGTTTGTTCCTTTGTTTTACTAGGCATTAGTGCTCCCTGGACTGGTGTCTGCAAGGCCTCTCGCTTTTTCTGTCTTTTGCATCTGTGAAGTGATCTAGGATCTACATTCCAAGCCACAAATCAGGAATCTCAGTCTGATGAATGTCTTGCATTTTTTCAGCCATGAGTCTTGTCCACATTGTTTAGATTTAACAGTGTTTATGTTTGATAGGGTTGTATGTGTTATTAGAACAGTGAGACACAGTGTTCGATATTGGAGATATTTAGGGGGTCCTACAGTTGTGAGGTACACTTCTCTAAGTTTTCAGTAATTTTTTCATTAACTCTTAAGGCAAATTTGGAAGAATTCTAGGCCTTCCTCTCTACTGATCCTGATAGTCGCCAGTCATACGGATAGGCTCCAGCCCTAGCAGAAATGGCTAAGTTATCATGGCCCTGATCCAACATGGCTGAATCCCCAACAGCAGCTTACCTGCCCAGTACTACTTCCTCCTCCTCTCCATCTCTAGCTGGGAATGCAACTTCCTTTCACCTTTCCTGAGCGCACAAGGGAGGCTCCTATCAGCTCCTTTTGTGTTCCTGAGTCAGCTCCTCAATTCTGCCCCCCAGTGAAAGTCCATAAAATCTCGGCCCTACTCTGGTCAGAGGCCCCCTGCTTCTCTGCCATCCATAATCTCCATTTCCCATTCACTCAAATTGGTTCCTTTAATTTTTTAATTTTACATTTCCATAACTTTTTCCTTATTAAATCAGCTTCCTACTTAGCTTCTTTCCCAGTCCACATTCCAACATGGTTTCTAAGAGTGATCATGTAAAAAAATGCGAATTCTGCCACGTAACTTGTGTTTATAATGTCAGGATGGCCCCCTTTTGCTATTCAGAGAGCTCTGCTGTGGAGACAAGAGTGTCAGTGGTTTAAAGGACGAGAGGGAACATCTGTGCTCTGGCTAGTCAGCATGCCGATTTGCTCTTGGCGAATCAGCTCTCACCAGCAGAATGCCCTCCACATGCCCATCTGCCCCTCCTTCAGGGACAGCTTCGTGGCAAGCCAGGTCAGGCGCGCTCTGTTCCTCTGGGACTTTGAATCTTGAGCGAAATCCTGCAAGGGTACAGATAAAATTGCCTGACTCCGGAACTTCTCAGGGAGGCGCTGTAGGCCGGCCAATGACATCGCTACAAGCACTCCAGGCCTCACACGTTTTCCGTTTGTGCAGTCTGTCTAGAGGCAGGAGCTGCTTCTCGTAGATGAGGTTTGTTTACCTCCCACTTCCCACAAATACTCCGTCCTTTAATCCTGTGTGGCTCTCTGTCGTTGCTTACCACCACACCACCTCCAGAGCCGTGCAGAACTGGCCACACTCTGCCTGCTTCCTTGGAGCCCCTCCCTTTGTACCTGGGGAGCTGGGTTTCCGCTCAGGGTCTCCTCACACCACACATTCCCCCCCCCCCCTTGCCATGAGGCAGCTCACGCCTGCGAGCGACTAGCAGTTCCTAAATCGCTCCGCCTTTTGTTTTCACAGGATCTCTGGCATGAAATAGAGGAAGAATTCTTGTTGAATGAGTAAATAACAAGGGACAGCCTCCTTTATAGTTCATGCAGAGCGTTTAGGTTAGCGAAAACAGGGTATATGCCTTGGTTACTTTTTACTCGTTGCTGGGACAAATACCCTACACTCAAAATGAAGGAAGGAAAGGTTTATTTAGCTCACAGTTACTGGAGGTTTCAGTCTATATTTGGCTGGCCCAAGGCTGAGTGGAACAGGGCAGAGGGCATTCAGTTCATGGTGGCAGAACAGCAACAATCACGACAGAGGCAACCGACCAAACAGGGCAGCAGAGCAACAGCTCCAGTCTGTCTCTCTGTCTCTCTTTATATTCCTATCAGGCTCTCTGCCTTAGGATATCCGCCCTAGACCACACCCATAGTCCCAGCCCTACTCAGACCGATAATCCCATCAGTACTAAAACACATAATCCCAGCGACTCATGAGTCAAGTCTCAATCTGTAGAAGTCCCTGCCCAATGACTACATAAGGCTTTGGGGGGACAACTAGACATAACCATAACAGGATACATCTGTGGATCTCAGCAAAAGTTATTATTGTCCTCAGAAGTTGAGGATAATAATAATAGTAGCATAAAAGTCATGCAGGTGACCTTTGGGTGTACTATTGATGGAATGAAGACCAGCATCAGGACGTGTCGGTGAGGAGCATACAGGCACAGAGCACACCGGTCGTCTGCATTACTACCTAAGTGTTTCTGAAATAACACAAATAAATTAAAATTTTATTTTCATAATTCTTGGTTAAGTAGAAAGGTGGCAAAGAATACAAAAGACAGAGTCAGACAGAGTCTGGGTTTAATCTCTGCATTTCTGGTTTTCACCTGTAAACTGGGAAATACTATCTATTTTGCAAGGTCGTTGCTTTGAAAATGTAAGGATAAAGTAAAAGGTCCCAAGTTCAATCCCCAGTATGGTTAAAAAAAAAAAAAAAAAAAAAAAGATTCTGCTTTGATTTTCATATGGTGTTTGCTTTTTATCACTCCAAAACCCAGCTGTGAGAAAATTGGCATCAATATATCAAAAAATGTAGCACAATTTATTGTCAAAATGAATTGGCATTGAGGTCCCTACACATCACTGCACTTCCCTCAAAAATGTGAAGTATCCTTAGCAACTACCATGTGAAAATCAAAGTACAACTCACAGAGATTCATATTCATAGGCCTTAGGCATGCGATAAACTTTGTGTATTCATCTTCCTGTTAAGCAAAAGGGAATTGGGCGTGGTGACACATGCCTGCAATCCCAGCACCCAGGTGACTGAGGCAGGAGAAGCATAAATTTGAGCACACCCTAGGCAATTTAGCAATTTAACATGACTCTGACCTAAAGTCTAAAAAACGAAGAAAAGGCCAGAGAGATAGCTCAGGCCTTGGGCTTGTCCCCTCGTACTTCGAAACGCAAAACAAGCCGAATAACTTGTAAGAGGTTCACCTATCCCATTCACAAGTAATGGTGGGGCTGGGGAGATAGGTCCAAGGTCTAAGCGCCTGCCTGCCGAGCGCAATGGACCCGGGTTTGATCCCCAGCACTGTGGGAGGATCACTGCGAGTCCAAGCTGCGTGCGTAGTGAAACCTTGTACCAAATAAATGAATAAAAAAGAAAGAAAATGTAAGGATATAAAACAGGGGAAGTGCGGAAGTGCTTGGTGGTCTAGGCAGCCTTGGTCGCTCACCTCCCCACTCGAGTCCAGAATCTGTCTTCTCTGTCCCCCTACCGGCCCCTTTGAGGGCAGCGGTCCCTGCACTCCTTCATCCCCCATGTCAGCTTAGGTTTCACCAGTGGTGGCGCTAAAGGTGTGGGAAGAGAGAGCGGCAGAGCCACGACAGAGAGCGCCCCTCCCCCTCCATGGGGGCGCCTCGGCTCTGGCCACAGCATGGAGTCTCTTCCCAGTCCCAGTTCCCTCCTGGCAGTCCCTCTCTTCTGGTACCTTCTGTCTGATGCTGGGAATACTGGGAATACTATCTTTCCCTCGTCTCTTAGGCCCAAAGGGCACGACTAGCCTTTGCCATCCCTGCTCTTTGGGACTCTGCCTATTCTTTTAACTGTCCTCTTATCTCCATAAGTACATATTTTCCCCCAGTGTCTCCTTTGCTTGCTACTTGGGATACATTTTGTTTCCTGTCTAGACCCTGACACTGTCTAAAAATTGCTTGAAAAAACCTCAGCTTTTTAGTTATTAGATGAAATTATTAGCGGTAAGAATTAACAATAAATATGTAAATAAAGTAGTAAACCAAATAGGTATTATTAATATTAAACATGGTAAATTATTATAAAACAAATATGGATAGGTAGTAGAAACCAGAATTCACAGGAATCTTTACTTTTCTAATCTTTTACTTATTTATGTATTTGGTACAGGGTCTGACTATGCAGCTCAGCTTCTCCAGCATTAGAATTACAGGGCTGTACCACCACCCTCGGTTTTGGTGGTTCCAGGGCCAGCTTGGCATGCAGTACTGGGGATCCAACCTAAGTCCTTATGCTTGCCAGGCAGGTGCTTAGATCGCTGAGCTATCTCCACGGCCACACAGGAATCATTAAAATAAGTCACATGTTGTCTCATGTCTGTAGAAGGCTGTCTTGAGCTGGAGAAGCTCTAAAATATGGTAGCTTATAGGGATGGAGACAAGAAATTGTCCTCTGGGGGGTCCAGCATACGGGGTGGGGGCGGGGGTGGTATAATTCATTTGTCCTTTGAGATGGGGTCTGGCTGAGGTCATTTCTGCCCATGCTCCGACTCTCACGGGGCAGCCGGACTTCCCACTTTCTTCCTCAAGAGTATATTTTTTGCTTATAACTTTTAGTTTCGCAAGTTACCATCTTCTAAGTCATACCCTAGGGATGAAAATTGCAGTGTGTTGAATAGATCTGAGAGGCCACATTTCCCAAACGGGAAGGTCCTTCCTTGCTGAAACCATGCCGAAGCCTCTGAAGCAGCCCCTGATCGGGGGCTGGGTAGCCCCCGTCCACAGAGCAGCCATCACACTCCTTCTCTTATGTCGTGTAATAAAGAGGAGACAAAGGCTAAAACTCATCATTCAGAACTGAAGAATGGTTTGGAGCTGTCTGAATTCTGTTGTGCAGTACAGCTAGGCCAGATAGTAAGGCGGAAGCACGTTGAGAAAGAGCAGGCTTGTTTGACAAAAGGATTCAATTCACTGCTCTTGCGTTTATTCTCAAGCTATGTTCACACACACACCTGCTGTTTTCTCAAGAAGAAACTGGATCCATCGGTACATCTGAACTCCAGCCGCCCGTCTCTGGGAATAGCCCTGCTTTCCTAATCTGTTACCTCCCTCGATCAAGCTGCGGACCACGAAGCAGAGGTGCAACCCCCAAGCTAACCACGTGGGAAGTGGCTTGGAGGGACCCTGGGTTCATGAAGGCATCGTCTCCTCTCCTCCTTCATAGGAGACCCTACTCTGTGCTAGGCATTGGATCCTAGTGGATGAGCGCTGCGGTGACCTCACAGGACAAGTGTGGGCCCTGGACCCGCACTGCTACTGTCACCCCCTGCCTGTGTGGCCGCGGTGCCCTCTGACCTGGGCAGCACACGCCCTCTCGTGAAGGCCCAGTTCCTCTCCTGCGGAGTGGGTAAGTGTCATGGCACAGCGTTCCTTCTCCGCTCGCCTGTACAGTGAGTCCGCACCTGGGGTGACCTGGGGTGACCACCCGGAAACCCTTTCCTCACCCATGGAAGGAGACAGTGGCACCTCCGCCCACGAGGTCACTTGGGCGACAGCAAGTGTGACGGCAGGTTTTTCTTCCCTTTCCCCTAAAATTAAAAAACATTTGGGCCTGATAGGGCGGCGAACAAGAAAGGGAACAAAAGATGGCGTGACACTCGGCAGAGCTGAAGGTACAGGTGTGAGGCAGTGGAGCTGTGCCAAGGTTTTTGAGTTCAACCCCCAGCACTAGGGCAGAGAGAGAAAGGAAGGGGGGTGGGTAAGCAACCTGCGGCGTTATCCTGAAAGAAGGAAGCCGGGCACGGAGGCTGCTTCCCAATCGCAGCCCTGTGGGAAGCTGAGGCACGAAGGGCAGAAACTGAAGCCCATCTCAGTCAGGTCAGTGACTCCGTGAGACCGTTTCAGTTTAAAAAAATTAAAAATAATCAAAAGGGCTTGGAGATGTGTCTCAGTGGGAAGGTTCTCGGTTCAGCCACCAGTCTCTGTGTCTGTGTGTCTGTCTCTGTCTCTGTCTCTCTCTCTAGGTGTTAGCCACTGAGTCGGTCACCCCAGGCTGCCCCTCCTCCCTTCCTGTTCCTTCCAGCTCATTGTCTAAGACCTGAGGACCCAAACTCTCCCAGGAGGAGAAATGGAGAGTATTTCACAAGTTACAAAGTTCTTTTTTTTTTGAACTGGGAATTGAGTAGTAATGATGGTGATAGTGATAATAGCCCAGAACTTCCCTGCCTCATTTTCTGTCTTTTTTTTTTTTTTTTTGTGGGACCGGGGTTCAAACTCACGACCTTGCACTTGCCCAGCAGGCACTTGTGCCTTGGAGCCATCTCCCCAGCTCCTCATTTTCTGTCTTGATTGCTGTTCCTTGTTTTCTTAAGGTTTTCTCCCTCTTCATCTGGCTGACAGCAAATGGCCCGCAGGCCTACAGACGACCCCAGGGGCACACAGAACAGGAGAGCCAGTGGGTTTTTTCTCATGTGGCTCAGGCTGCCAGGACACTGGCATCTCTAACTCAGCAGATATAAAAACCCGCGAGTAAGCCGGGCGTGGTGGCTCACGCCTGTAATCCCAGCACTCGGGAGGCTGAGGCAGGAGGATTGGTGCGAGTTCGAGACCAGCCTGGGCTACAAAAGTGAGTGCAGGACCAGCCTCAACTGCATAGCAAGACCCTGTCTCAAAAAGACAAAAAATAAAATAAAATAAAATTAAAAAAAAAAAAAAACCTGCGAGTAAGGGGTTCTGGGCAGATTATGTTTTCTCCCCACTATGTATCTATCTTGCCAGCTTTAGCCAGGTAGAGCCAGGGTGTTCCTTCTCCAGCTTCTCTGAGTTCTGAGTCCCCATGCAGGGGCAGAGTTGATGCTGGGTGATTCTTGCATGTCTCAGGGCCCTGCTGCCCTGTGACTCAATAGTGACTCTCCCAGGGGAAGGGGCCATTTTCACACTGCAGCCTGCCAAAGACTCCCTGGAGCCAGCTGAGTGGCCAGCCCTTCCAGAGACAGCTTTGGTGCTCTAAGCTCTGCAGGGACCTTCTGGATACGTCAGTTCTGAGTTGGCAGGTGTGGCCCTGCCTGCCTGCTTACTCTGAGGCACAGGAGACAGTGTGCTCAATCTCTGTCCTGGAGGCTGCATGTAAACTTCTAATGCCATTCTGGGATTTTAACACCTTTTTGCTTCTTTTGGTCTGGAGATTCAACCTAGGACTTTCCCACTGGGCTATATCACTCGCTTCCCAGGCAGGACTTCCCATCCCCTGTCTCAGCCTCCCAGAATGCTGGCATCGCAGGTGTGCCACACTCCAAGTGACTAGTACTTGTCCCCAGTCTAAGGTGCATGAGCCTGGATTGTGTCCAGACCAAGCAACAGGGCACACACGTGTGACTCAGTGTGTGAAACACAGCAGCAACAGTATTTCAGCCTACTACAGATATATGTGCCTGTAAATACAGGCATTAAGCAGATGTGGAAGCTTTCCTGTTTGGTTATTAAAGTTGGGCTTCTGTTATTTTGTAGAATAATTTAATAAGTTAAAATTTAAAAAAAGGAAAAAAAATTTTATGTGACTTAAGAAAATTCCTTTTTACATAGGGTGGCCTGGGTGAGCCAAACATTTGTACAACCATATAAGAGATCTGGAGATCTGGAGGAATCTGGTGTAGGTAAAAACAGGTATGGGGCAAAATTTCACAAACTAGTTGTTGATGGAGAAGTATTTTTCAAGCAGGATTTGTTCTCAAAATATAGTTTCCAGTATTTTAGTCCAAGGTAGGATGAGACCTGAAGGATCTATCTGAATCAAAGAAAAAGCCTTCTAAAGCACCTTGTACACCAGCACCAGATCTCCGGCCAGGCAGCAGCACACAATGGAGGGTGAGCACCGACCGGGTCGCCACAGGCCAACAGCAGCTCGCAGTGCGCAGTCTCAGTGTCACCTATCTGCTACTCTCTCTTCCATCAGAGAGAATCAATGCTTTTGGCTAAGGACTGTCGTGGTCATTCTCTTCCCTACAACCTGAGAACCAGTCAGTTGGGGGTAGAAAGGAGGAGTGCAGAGCAGAGAAAGCGCCACCAGAACACAGGCCGGAGTGGCCAGATCCCCGGGTCATCCTGAGCTGACATCTCACATGGACTCCATCCACAGGCATGACATCTCCCCATGTCACGATGGGGCAACATGTCCCTGAGGTTCAGGCAGTTCTCTCTGGATTTCTGCAAGGAACCCTTTGCGAGGTGCAGTCCTCGTCTTAGTCAGAACCCAGGGCTTTAAGGGTGTGAAGGACGTCCTCCGGGGGATGGATGGTCCCGGTCCTTTTGAGCACCAGGAGAAAGGATGAGGGGCTTCCTAGAAAAATGGGCGCGTGCAGCACTACCCCACAGGGCTTGCTCTGGTGGGGAGCGGGCAGTACACCCTTGGACTGTCGCTTCCGACTTTCCCCAGCTGCCCCTGGGGTCCCCCCAGCGCCTGTGAGTCCCGCACAGCCTGGATGTTGCCCGCGCTCCCTGCACCCCGGGACGCCCTTGCCCTGCAGGCGGCCACAAAGCGCGGCGCTCGGGGCCCGGCTGCCCGCGGCCCGGGCGCCCGGCCTTCCCCACCCTCCAGCGCCCATTTCTCCGGGACCACCGCCAGCCAGGCCTGCAGCTCCGGCCAACAGGGCGCCCGGGGGCCCCGGGAGCCAGGGAGACGAGGCAGCTCGCATTCATCTCGGGCCGGGTCCTGGGACTCCGCGCCGGGCAGCGCCCTCGCCCGCCCGGCCGAGAGCGGGCGCAGCGCCCCCGCCGCCAGCTTTTCCGCCTCGGTCTCCGCCACCGCCTCCTTCCCCCACCGCCCGCTCGGTCACAACCAGTTCAGACCGGCCGGGACGTCCCGCAAAGCGCCTGGGCGAGGGGAGAACAAACTTCCTCGGAGGCGGAGGAGGGCGCGGAGGTGGAGTCCTGGGAGGGCGGGCGCCCAGCTCAGAGCGGCCGGGCGCAGGGCGGCGGCCCCGGGCAGCGCCTAGCGGCCGTTCCCTACGCGGCCGAGGGATAAATAGCGGCGCCCGCCGAGTCAGAGGCCACCCGGGCCGCCGGGCACCGCGCCTGTGTGCGCCGAGCCCCGCAGGTAACTGCGCTGCGAGGTCCCCGGGAGCGAGCACAGAGGCCACTGTGACTCGGTTTTCGCGGCCGGGCGGCCCGGAGCCGGGCTCCCGGGGTGCGTGCTGGGGTCCGCGCCCACCTCTCCTCGCCCTGTTCTCCACGTGGGTAGAGGATCCCGGGAACCCGAGGGCGATCAGACAGGAGTAGAAAGTAAAAAAAAAAAAAAAAAAAAAAAAAGAGGAATCCTGGTGGCGGTGGTGGTAGGGTGTCCCAGGGTGGCACCGGGTGAAGAGCGGTCCCGGCTCCTGACGGCTGTGGGGCGCAGACTGCGCGCCCCGGGAGCACTGGGCCTGGGCTTCCGGGCGGGCTAGGGCGCAGCAGGTGCCTAGGTGAGCGTTGTTGAGGTGCCTGGCTGAATCTGAGCTGCAAGCAAAGCGGCGAGAGGTGCAGGGCAGGCTGAGCAGTGGCACCAGGTCAGTCGTGGGGAGCTCAGGCGGCCAGGTGTGCGCGGGCCACGGAGCGACTGGCGTCTGTGCCACGGGGACCCCTGGACCCCGCGCAGAACCCGGGAGGACTCCATGCTTCTCTTTCCTCCCTGGCTCGCCCTAGGCACCCCGCCGACAGCGCCCCAGCCTTCCCGGGCAACTGGTAACATAAAGCGTGGCCGTAGAACGACTCAGTGCTTTATGGCAGGGATGCCAAATCTATCCAGCGCTTACGATTCCAGAAGTTTAGGCATCATTTTCACTAAATATATGATTTATAGCGTATATTACTTTATACAGCTACTTCGGGCCAGTGTTGGGGTGCATTTTTTAGAGATCCTGAATAGTTGGTAGTTTCAGTTGAGGGCAGATTCCAACTCTCCATGCCCACCCTGGCGCTGAGCAGCATCCTCTTAGCGATTGTCTAGACTGGATTAGGCAGACTAGAGAGAAGCTAGAGATCAGAGTGGAAGAGCAGATTTATTCAGGACATGATTATAGCCTCTTTTAAGTAATATGTAAATACAGGCTTAGTACCCTTATCATTACCAGACACCAGCCCCCCGCCCCCCAGGTTCTTGGAAGTAGAAATTAGATAGTAAATTTGTTTGACCTGAAATTTTACAGCAAGACCCGCAGTCAGCACCGCCCCCAGCCTGAGATCATCGTGGTTGGGTCTCCCGCCTTGTGCGTAGGTGAGTGGGATGATGCGGGGGTGGTGGATGAGAAGGGGGGTGCAGGGATGGACAAAAGGTACAGGTAAGACAGAGCAAAACAACAGGAGAGCTTTGCTGGCTTCTGGTATTGACTGCAGAGCTGATGACAGTGACATGAGTGTGAATGAATCGATACTGTATGAGGATGGTCTTGTGGTGCTTCAGGGTGGATCTGGCCATGGAACTAGAGCTGGGTGGTGACACTTAGGTGTCATCAGGGTGTCAGTTTTTACTCTCACATCCCGTTCTTTTGAGCTTGTATTTCATGTTGCCTACCTGCAGTAGAATGCAGTCACGTGTAAGCTTGTAGGAAGATGAACTGAAAGCTCGCTTGAGAAACTATAACCTTCCAGGAACGAGTCACCTACTAACTTCAGTTTTAAGTAAAGATTACACAGCTGCATGCATTTGGAGACAGTTGATGTTTTCTTTGGGAAACTGTTCTTAGATACTGCATTATTCTCTGTGCATGAAGGGATTGGACTATAAAGGTTGAAGTCATAATCCCACCTGCTCCAAAGGCCGGGGCAAGGATGACCACAAGTTAGGTCACTTTGATAAGCTTAGTGAGTCTTTGTATCAAAATAGAAGTGAAAAGGGACTAGATGTGTAGTTCAGTTTCAAAGCAGTCCTAGGTATGGTTCCAGGACAAAGTAAAAGAGAAGCAGCGGGGCGTGGTGGTGCACGCCTGTAATTCCAGCACTTGGGAGCCTGAGGCAGGAGGATCAGTGCAAGTTCAAGACCAGCCTGAGCTACAAAAATGAGCTCAAGGCCAGCCTGAGCTGCATAGCGAGACCCTGTCTCAAAAAGACAAAAATAAATAAATAAATAAATAAAAGAGAAGGACTTAGCTCTGCTAGGGAGAGGGGGATAGAGGCAGGAGGATTGCACATTTGAGCCTAGCCTGGGCAACTTAGTAGCTTTAAAAGATCCTGTGTCAAAATAAAAGTATGAAAGGGCCGGGGATTTAGTTCAGTGCAAAGACCTTGGTTCAATCCCCAGGACTTCAAAAACAAAATAAAAAAACATTGAGTTCAAGGAGAGAAGGCATGGCCCCTTCTGTCCAAGGGTTTGGTCTAGTGGGAAAGATAGAGCTGTTTCCCCATCTCTGTAATAGCAATAACAGTTTAACTGGATTCATAGGACAGCAGCTTTCACAGTGTGCTATTGAATGACAAGAAAGAGGAGGTTCATTCCCGGTTAAGGACCAGAAGAGTTCTGTGGTAGGTGCAGCATTTCAGCTGGGACTTGGAAAGCGAGGGGAACTCCCTAGTGGAAGGGAGCCAGCTAGGAAGAGAGCAGTGCAGAGCGTGCATGCCGAGTGTGTGCAGAGGAAGACGGACAGCTGGAGTGGAGCTGGAGCCCAATAATGGGATCCAACATTATTATATTGACAGCAACAGTCTCAGCCTCCTTATCTATACTTTTAGCCACTGAATCCAGCTTGCTGAAAATACGTGGTTAGATTCCAATAACATTTGGTTCCTGTCAAGAGTACCATAAGACTAAAAAGTTCCAAATAATCCTCAATGCTTTCTTTATATTTAAGGTGGTTTTTGCTCTAAATCCATAATCTTGTGGTATAACAATGTGTAGCTTGATTCCAACATCAGATAGGAAAACAGCTCCACTAACCTGGGCTTAGAAAAGCATAAAGCTACTTCCTGTTATTTGCTTCAGTTTTAATAATGACAGTATTTGTTAATGTTTATCAGACCTGGTGTGTCAAGGGAGTCACCTTGTGTTACCTGCTGAGGCATTCATTATTTTGATTTTAGACCGAAGTGTCGATAAGGTTGATCGGTTAAATGAATGATCGGGGTGGAGCCTGGGCCCTGCTTGGGCCTGTGTCTTGAGTTGTTATCACGTAATAAAGGCATTGTACCTGGTAGCTGACGTTGACAGCAGAGATGGGGCCTGCACCTGGAGGAGGACTCTTCCTCTACCTTTTCCCTTTGTGTCCCCAGGTTCCTAATTAATTTCACTCTATACCTTCAGGAATAGAGCATATCTCAGTGTCTTCTTACGTCTTGAGCTATGATATGAGCTTGTACTTTAGTAACCCACTCAAAACAAATGGGAGCTCTTTGGGAAATGACAGAATGTAGGGTGAGAAAAATATTAGCAAATGTGATAGCCTCATGACCAGCCTGGTGAGCACAAAATCCTGAAAAACGTTAATTTTCAATATTCCCATTATTCTCAATAAGCCCCTAAATGTACCAGGTGTTTCTGTATTTCTGCGTCTTTTCTTTCTGGTACTGGGATTGAACTTGGGATGCCAGGCAGATGCTAAAACATACCAGTTTGTACGTGGTGTACTGAAGTGTGTTTTCAGATGACAAATGGGGCTTTAGGTTCTTAGGTATTAATCGTGAAAAATGGCAAAGCAGAAGGACACTTCAGCACCCTTATTATGATCACAGACTCCCTCACCATGTGACTGTCCTTGGCCACCCTGTGAGGTGGGGCAGACTGGAGAGAAACTATGGTAAGAAGCTGGCAGTGCGGAAAAGGCAGGAGGCTTCTGGACACAGCAGGCAAACACAGTGCCTCGCGTTGGTGTGTGTGGCTCCCTTTCTGCATGTGTTTAATGCTAACCTCTCCAGATCTTTCCATCTGTTCTCAGACCCTGAAGGGCTTTCTTTTTTTTTTTTTTTTTTTTGGGACCAGGGTTCGAACTCACGACCTTGCCTTTGCCCAGCAGGCACTTGTGCCTCGGAGCTATCTACCCAGCCCCCCTGAAGGGCTTTCTAATCCTGTGTTCTCACCTGATCTCATGGGCAGGACTTGAAAATGCATCCCTGTTCATGGCATGAGTGAGGGAGGGATGTTTTTCCTAACCTTATCAATGTGGGGTTATTTTAAAATTATTTTTATCGGGCCTGGCAGGATGGCTCAGTGGTCTAAAGTGCCTGCTTAGGAAAGCTTGGGTGGCTACAGGGACCACAATTTGATCCCTGGCACCACATGCTGCGCCAGCCCTGCCCTCAGGGCAGGCTGAGCTGGCCATAAAAATAAATAAATAAACAAACAAGCAAAATTTCTGAAACAAGAAAAAAAATTAATAAAATAAAAAAATTCTAAAAAAAATTATTTTTATCATAACAAAAATATATTTGGAAGTCCAAGTGAATATTCATGGAGTAAAGAGAAATACACCAACAATTTATTGCTCTTGCTTCCGCAAATGATCATAATTAATATTTTTATGTTCTCTTCGTTAAAAATTTTAAGTTTTATTAGTACATGTTAGCAGTGCATATTGATTATGTTCACCATAGGGAACTGGCACATGTACGTAACGCATTTCAGATCTTGTTTTTCACCTCCATTTTATTTTGTCAGCATCAGATTCATTAATCTCATAAGATCTCACAAGTCTTTATGAAGCGGGTCATCATACATAATGATTAACAGCCAGATTGGCAGGCCAAAATATAAAACTATGACAATTACACTAAGCCAATGTATGCTTTTAGGTACATTGTTCATGCTGGATTTTAATAACCTTCTCCCCTCTTATCTGGCTTTTATTGTGTATTTCCTGCCTCTATTGGTTTTTCCTAGAGGGAGGCCATGCGATAGTCACACTTGCATGTCTGATTCATTTCACTTAACAAGATGGTCTCAACGCGCATCCCTTTCCCAAAAATGACTTGAATCTACCCTCCTTCGCAGCAGAGCAGCGCTGCATCATGAGTAGATGCATTTTCTTTATGCGCTCGTCTGTCAGTGGGCACATGGCTTCTCTCTAGATTTAAAGGCAGCTGTGACTGATAATGTTTAGACAAGGGGTCACCTCTGCATCTTGTCCTCTGAATACTACGAAGACAATAATGTGCAGTGTATTAATTATTGTAACCATCCTACTCATCTGCCTTGAGACTGTTTCATTGCTATTTTATCTTTATTTCTCATTAAAAAAAAAAAAAAAAAAAGTACCCAGAGCCCATGAAAACCAAAGTGAACTCAACTCCAGTGGCGACAGCTGTACTCCATCTGCCTCTGAGGTCTGCACCATGCTGGCGACCTGTTTGAGCACAGGTGTGGTTTGACGATACCACCCCTCTAAAAAGGGATCCCAAGCCCAGGATGTGCACACGCATTTGCCTGGACTGACTGTGTCCTGATGGGCAGCGTTACATCCATGGAGTGCCAGGGCACGGGATATAAGAGTTTGAAGGATAGGATTTAACCAAAGTTGGGCTCATTCTAGAAAGAGAGCTTTAAGAAATATTTCTAGGGGCTGGGGAGATAGCTCCATGGCACAAGTGCCTGCCTGGCAAGTGCAACGTCATGAGTTTGAACCCCAGTCCCACAAAAAAAAAAAAAAAAAAAAAAAAAAAAAAAAAAAAAAAAAAAAAAAAAAAAAAAAAAAAAAAAAAAAAAAAAAAAAAAAAAAAAAAAAAAAAAAAAGAGAGAGAAGAAAAAAGAAATAAAAGAAAAAGAAATATTTCTGTCCCCGACCTCTGTAAGACAATAAAACTACTTCTGTTTGCTTGCCAGAACAATAACATTTAACAATTTGGAATGAAAATAATATAGGCTGAAAGAAACAGAAGTATTATAAATAAAGAAGAAATGTCTATCAAGAAAAAAAAGATTTAGCAACTGTGAACTATGCTGCTGTGAGCATGGGTGTGCGGGCATCGCTGTGGTACAAGGCCTGTACCTCTTTGGGGCCGATACCTAGAAGGGAAATAGCTAGAGCAAGTGGAATTCCTATTTTAGTGTTTTGAGGTCTCTCCAAACTGCTTTCCACAGTACCAGTTTACAGTCCAGTCAACAATGAGGAAAAGTTCCTTCTTCCCCTGTACCTTCGCCAACATTTGTTACTGGTTGGCTTCTCAATGGTAACCTTTTTTTTTTTTTTTTTTCTGAAATGAGGTAGAATTTCAGTGTCGTTTTAATTGTATTTCTCAGCAGTGTTGTACATTTTTTTTTCATGCATCTATTGGCCATTTACACTTTTTCATCTGAGAAGTACCTATTCACTTCCTATGCACATTTTTTTGATCGGGCTTTTAGATTTGAGCATGCTTAATTGTTTTTAGTTTTTCATGTATTTTAAATATTAGTCTTTTGGCTGGGGTGTGGCTGGCAAACATTTTTCCCATTCTGTATTTTCTATTTTCACTCTGTTGGGGGTTTCCTTTGGCTCTTTGATCCATTTTGATTTTGTTTGCTGTATGGTGAGAAATACAGGTTTTGCTTCAGCCTTTGGCATATAGAAAACCAGTTTTCTCAGCACTATTTTTCTTTCCTCCAGTGGATGTATTTGACCCCTTTGTCAAAGATAAGGTTGTTGAATGTGCCTAAAGTTGTTTTTACATCCTTTATTTGGTTCCTTTGATCCAAATTTTTTTATTTTTTAATTTTTGTATTATGGATGGCTCAGCCTCCCCTGGGGACGGGGCTGGTGCAGCATGTGGTGCTGGGAATTGAACCACGGTCCCTAAGCTTTCCTAAGCAGGCTCTTTAGACTGCTGAACCATCTTGCCAGCCCTGTCAAACAGTTTTTAATCACTGTAGCTTTTTGAAGCCCCAGATTGTGATGCCCCTTGACTTGCCTTGTTGCTCAGAATTGCTTTTGTTATTCTAGCTTTCTTCTGATTCCTTATAAATTTTTATAAGGAATAATTCTACCTCATTTGCTTTCTCGAGTTCTGTGAGAAATGCTACTTTTTTTTTTTTTTTTAAATTGGAACTGCACTACATCTGTACAACAGTTTTGGAACTATGGTTATTTTGGCTGTATTAGTTCTGCCTATTAGGGATCAGGGGATACACTTGCATTTCATAATGTCTTCTTAGAACTTCTTTTTCACAATACTGTGGTCTTCATGGTAGAGGTGCTTCACTTCCTTGGTTATGTTAATTCTTAAGCACTGTCATTTCTTTCTTGATACTATTATGAAAGGTATTTCCCTAATTTGTCTCTCAGTAAGTTTGTTATTGATGTAAAGGAATGTTTCTGATTTTTAGAGGGCTGACTTTTTAGCCTCCTATGCTACTGAACTAAGTTATGCACTCTAGGGTTGTTTTTATGGAGTTTTTGGGGTCTTCCAAGTAGAGGATTATGTAGTCTCCAAATAATGGTAATTTATCTTCTTCCTTTTCTATCCATATTCCTTTTATTTCATTCTCATGCTAATTGCTCTAACTAATGTTTTAAGAACTATGCTGAACAGAAAAGTGAGCATCTTTATCTTGTTCCTGATTTTAGAGTGAAGGTTTGCAGCTTTTCTTCACTTAGCTATGATTTGGGCTGTTGATTTGCCATACATGGCTTTTATCAGATTGGAATAGACATTCTGTGTCTATGTTTTTTAAGGTTTTTATGGTGAACAGATGTTGGACTTTGTCACATGCCTTTTCTGCACCTACTGAGTTGATCATGTGGTTTTGTCTTTGGTTCTGTTAAGGTGGTGTAGCACATTTCTTGATTTGCATCTGCTGGGCCATTCCAGCAGCCCTGGGGTGAATCCTGCGTGGCCATTACTGATGCTTCCCCTCCTCCTCCTCCTCCTTCTCCTCTTCTTCTTTCTCCTCCTCCTCTTCCTCCTCCTTCTCCTCCTCCTCTTCTTCCTCCTCCTCCTCCTATTTATTTATTTGTTTATTTTGTGTGAAACCGAGGATTGAACTTAGGCCCTTGTGCTTGCCAGGCAAACACTTATTCTACTGAGCTATCTCCCCAACCCAGTGCTTGCTTCCAGGAATGACTTTGAGAGCCCTGCTTCCTTTTGAATTTCATTACAGAGCTGAGGAGCACTGGCCTTCCCACTTCTCTAGAGTTCTAAAGTTGGACAGTATGCCATCAGGAACTGGGCTTTTCTTGGCTGGTAGTCTTGTTGCTATCATTTTGTAATTCTTCCATTTTGTTGACTTCTAATGCATTGTTCAGGATTTTTGTATCCTCTTTGTTCAGTTTTGGTGTTCATATGTATTGAGGAATCTATTGCTTCTGAAGTTTTTCTTTTACTGGAATCCAGGGTGTGGAAGTAATTACTGACGGTCTCCATTTCAGGAGGATCAGTTGTCTTTTCTGCGTTTTTCATTTCTAGTTGCATGGATTTGCACCTTTCCTTATTTTGATAGGATTGGCTAAGGGCTTATCTGTTGTATTTATCCTTTTGGGCAACCAGCTCTCCAATTCGTTGATTCTCTGTTTTATTATTTTAGTTTTGACTTTATGAACGTGGGCGCTGGTCTTGACACTTTCCTTCTTTCTCCCAGCTTTGGATTTGGGTTGTTCTTGTTCTTCTAGACTTTGAAGCGCACCACTAGATCATTCATTTGAGCTCACTTTGTATTTCTCACGTGGGAATTCACTGCTATAAACTTTTCTCATAGGACTTCTTGTTTTGTCATTTGTGTTTTGCTACATTGCACTGGCATTAATGTTTGATTATAGCAACTGTCTAATCTGTTTCACACTGATTATTCAAGAAGGCATTGTTTAATTTCCATGTGTTTATATAGTTGGGTGGTGTCTTTTGCCAATTATTTTAGGTTTCATTGCATCATGACATGTGTGGGATTTTTTTTTTTTTTTTTTTTTTTTTTTTTTTTTTTTTTTTTTTTTTTTTTTTTTTTTTTTTTTTTTTTTTTTTTTTTTTTTTTTTTTTTGTATTTACTTGAGTTTACATTATGAGGTCGTGTGTGGTCTCTTTTGGAGAAATTACCAAGTGCTGCCGAGAAGAATGTATATTCTGTTGTTGGTTGGAACACTCTGTAGATGCCTATGAAGTCCATTAATTTAGGGTTTGCTTCAACTCTGATACGTTTGTGTGGATTTCGTTTTTGTCTACTTGACCTGTCATTTGTCTCGGTGGCATTGTGAGGTCCTCCATTGCAGTTCTATTGGTCTTTACCCATTTTTTTCATGCTCAGTGTTTGTTTTGTGAAGTTGAGTGTGCCAGTACTTGGTACATGTATGTTTATAATTGTTATCTCTTCCTGTCCAGTGTGCTGTCCTGCCCAATATGTAGTGACTTTCTTTGTGTCTTTGGCTCTGTCTTGACTTGAAATTGACTTTGTCTAAAATTAGAGTAACTGCTCTGGCTTGCTCCTGGCTCTTTCTGCATGGGATATTGTTTTCCATGCTTTGATTTTTTTAAATCTCTGTATTACTTTTTGAAGTGAATGTCTTCCTGGTATGTTGCATGTTGTTGGACTTCGTTTCTTGGGACATTCTGCCCAGCCTTGTCTTTTTGCGGGGTGTGGAAGCAGTTGACACTGAGAGCCATTGCCGAGGGCACTGCCACGCTCCTGCGATTGCGTTACTTTCCTATTGCTTTATTGGCATTGCTTGTTTCATTGTCTGTTTGTAGGATATCTGAGAATTTTTCGTAACACCGGTTTGGTGATCATGAATTTCTTGAGGTGCTCCTCGTCATGGAAATACTCAATTTCTTAATTGGATTTGAAAGAAAAACTTTCAGGATATATAGGTCAGGCTTGGAAGGTGTGTCTTCTAGGGCTTGAAAGCTTTTATGATCTGCTATCATTCGAATGGGTTTGCCTTTATATGTGATTTGGTGTCTTTCTCTAATATCTTTTAAGATTTTTTTTTTTTTTTTTTGCGGGGCTGGGGTTTGAACTCCTGGCCTTGTACATACCAGGCAGGCACTAGTGTCACAGAGCTATCTCCCCAGCCCTCTTTTAAGATTTTGTCTCCTTCCTCCCCACTCTTTTTTTTTTTTTATTTTAGGGAAGGGTCCACAGGGTGTTCAGGGGCTCACTACTAGATCGAACTTATAGTAATCTGCCTATTTACAGCCTTCAAAGAACTGGGATTACAGGTGTGCGCCATCAAACCCAGTCTCAAATTGCCCTCTCAGTGTGCCCCTGGGGCAGGGCTGGCATGGCAGGCCTGGGGATCGAACCCTTGGCCCCTGCGCCTGCTTGCAGGCACTTTAATCCCCTGAGCTATGTGGCTGGCCCCTAAGATTTTGTCCCTTGTTGGGCCTCTACTACATTCAGTATAATACAGAGCAGTTCTATTTTGGTCATTGCTGTTTGTGGTTCTGTGTGTATCACTCATGTATATATTGATTTTTTTCTATATATTTAGGAATTTTTTTCGTGATTATTGCTGTGAAAAGATTTTTTATGCCATTTGTGTTGTCCTCTGAGCTTTCACTCATTCCAGTTATTCTTAGGTTAGTCTCCTCTGTAGCTGCTGCATCCATATTTCACGTTCTCTTGCTGTTTTAAGCTGAGTAGTTGGCCCTTGGACGTACCGCTGTACTCTTCTGCTGAAATCCTCTGCTCCCACTGATCTCTTCTGCTCGTACTCGCAGTATAACTTTATTTTTTATTTTATTTTATTTTTTTTTTTTGAGACAGGGTCTCACTATGCAGTTCAGGCTGGCCTTGAGCTCACTTCTGTAGCCCTGGTTGGTCTCGAACTCACACTGATCCTCCTGCCTCAGCCTCCTGAGTGCTGGGATTACAGGCATGCGCCACCATGCCCGGCCAACTCGCAGTATAACTTTAATCTCCTGGATTTGTGATCAATTTCACAAATTCTTTGCTAAGCAGGTCGTTCAGGTTTCGTACCTTGTTGTTTAGCTCCTCTAGCTTTTTGTCACTGTCTTCTGACAGCTCCTGCTGAGTCCCCTTGGCTACTGCTTTATCATCTGCTTGCATCACTCCTGGGAGCCTACTTGGCATCTCTTTGCGCTATATTCTACCCTCAAGAGATCCATCTGTGGGGCTTAGGTGGTTTTAGCCCTTGGTGTGCCCTGGATTGGCTGCAGGTGAGTTGAATTTAGAAAAGATCAGAGAGGAGGAAGGAGAGGAGAAAGAAATGAGGGAGGGAAAAAGGGAGGGAAAGGAAGTGAAAGTCAACCATGTATAAACTTCAGTATATATATATATATATATATATATATATATATATATATATTTTTTTTTTTTTTTTTTTTTTTTTTTTAAGTCTTTGCTTGGCTATTGGTGACCTTAGGACTCTGAGTGACTCAATAGTAGCCAGCCTATTGTCACTATGAAAAGTTTGTTGACTTTTCTTTCTGTCAAATTATATTAAGCGCCAGGTGTGGGGCTGCATATCTGTAATCCTAGCCCCTAAGAGACTGAGGCAGGAGGATTGCTGCAAGCTCAAGGCCAACCCGGGCTACTTTGCGAGACCTATCTCCAAACACCAAGAAAGAAAAAGAAAACCCAATGCTAAGAGGTGTTGAGAATGTCATTTCTTGATTTGGGCAGAGATGTTTTCAGTGCAGGTGAGAACTTAGGACCAAGGACCTAATAGAAGATGTGTAGTTGTGCTGAGTGGCAGAATGTTGATATTTTGGCCAGACATGTTTTAGGCTCAGAGCTTTCAGATGTTAAGGGAGCTACTCCAGGATAAAAAGAAATCACTTTGTAAGTTGGTTAGGGTTAGAAGGATAAAAATGCAGGATGACTATGTTATGGTCACTGTGCCGGACACTGTACTCAGTACTTTCCATAAACTAATTCACTTAGTCACTCCAGCAGTCTGATGCCATAAATATAATCATTTCCTCTTAGTTAGATGCATACCTTGACTTCAGCTGCTGAAGGTGAGAAGGGCACCCAGGCTGTCCAGGCCCAGCCTTTGCCTGCCTTCCTTGTCCTACAACTTCTAGAATTATCTGTGTATATTCATAGACCTAAACATCTCTGTGTGTACTTGTATGACACTGTAGCTCTTGCAATAAAAGTGGAAATTCTGCCAGCTGTTCCGATGGACTCATAGCATTACCTAAAGGTCACGGCGGTCCTTCCCACCATTCTCAAGGTGAGAGGGCATTTGGCTAATGAGAAGCAGATGAGCAGGTCACTCTGTCATTATGTGGCTGGCCTTGCTACAATTTTCCACAACACCACAGATACATCAGGATCATCCCAGCGCTTCCCTCCTGGGCGTGCCTGGGCTACACAATATGGTGCAGATGGAGAGACATGGGCGGGGGTTGGGGGGCATTGACATCAGCTGCCCAGAGAGTCTGGGGTCTTTTCCTTGGCTGCTGTGTCACAGAAGAATGGCATTATGGGTGAGCGAGCCTGTGCCTGGCTGCTTGGGGCTGTGGGAAAGCCAGGAAGAGATGCTCTTCTTTCAGCTGGGCTGAGTGAATGTGCAGGCTCTCTCTGGAGCCCCTAGGCTGAAATGAGCCTCTTTGCCAAAGCAGAGACCAGCCAGTAGATTTTGGGATTTGCCACAGCACAGTGTGGGGTTAGTAACGTTGTAATTATCAGCAGGGACAGAGCCAAATGTCACCAGGGAGGAGGGGGCCTGCCGGCACTCTTCCTTTGTTCTCTGTGCTCCAGTGTGCTTACAAAAAGGGTCACGTTCCATTCAAAGGTCCAACTATTAGTCTGTCTGTTTTGTCAAGTTCTGAGTCTCTGGAGAGAGTTGGAGAGAGATGCTTTCGTTCCTATAGTCACAGTGTTCACTCAGTCAGGATCGAGTGGGAGGTTGTTTTATTTTTTGTTTACTTACTTTTTTCCAAGCAGTGAGTCCATGGCAGTGAATAACAGAAGTAATGGGAAAGATATCAGGAATATTTGATGGCTATGCAAGTTCAGGTGAGATTTCGAGCACACATCCCATGAGTCAAGCTGTGCTGTGAACCTTTCACGCTGCATCACAAATGGGCTTCCGTGAGCAGTGCCATACAGCCAGTAGCTTGCTCTGTTTAGCAGAAGTAGAAAGCCATTCCTCCCTTTGTCAGCGTTTGACACCAGAATGGAGTCCTACTCGGGAGTGGCATCAGAAGTGTACACGTGCTCCTGGATACATGTGCTCCAGGACATCCATGTCCTTGGTCTTCAGACCCAGTCTGGCAGGATTACTGATTCCCAGAGGGCTGGCAGCAGCCTGGCAGTCCCAGTGCTGAAGTGGTCCGAAGAGGACTGAAGATGACGAGCAGCAGGGTTGGAAAGTTCCTGGGCATTGAGGGTTCTTCCAGAAACATCAGCATCCACAGGCAGTGACAGCATCAGCCACAGAAAGGATCTGTTTTCCTTTCTATTGTTCTTCCTCTGGAGCTGATGGCAGCCACCAGGGCTTGTCCTGGAGTCCTCGCTGGGTTCTTTCTCAGGCTTCAGGCCGCTCAGGGTGCCAGGCTTGGGGAAGGTCTCATTGGAGGTTGTTTTACAGAGGAATTTGGTGCACTCTCTTATACCACTTTCTCCTATTCTTATTAAAAACTTTTCTGAACCTGAAGAGAAATGGACGTACTCATCTTTTAGATTTTGTATCGCACTGTCTGCTCCTCTGTTTTCGAACATTTTGAAACATGGTTTCCAGTAGTCCTCATTCCTTCAAGGATTTGTCTTGGTTTCTATCTGAGATGGGGCCGGCTGCACTAACCCAGCCATGTGCTTGGCTGCGGAGATGGCAAGGCAGAGCAGCAAGAAGCCAGACTCGGCGTGCTGTGGCTTGAGCCTGTCCCTCCTGCCAGTTCATATGTTGAAATCTCAGTCCCTACAGTGACATCGCTGGGACCATGCTTCAGCCTTGAGAGGAGAGCCTGTGTGAATGGGATGAGGGGCCTGATAATGAGAGCCCCTTCCCCTTTCTCCCTGAGTGAGGACACAGCCAGGTCCCTTATCTGTGACCCTGAAAGTGGATCCTACCAGACGGTGAATCCACTCTGATCTTGGACCTTTTTTTTTTTTTTTTTTTTGTCTTTTTGAGACAGGGTCTCGTTATGCAGTTGAGGCTGGCCTTGAGCTCACTTTTTTAGCCCAGGCTGGTCTTGAACTCACACCAGTCCTCCTGCCTCAGCCTCCCGAGTGCTGGGATTACAGGCATGAGCCACCACGCCCGGCTTTTTTTTGGTGTTTTTGAGATAGGGTCTCCCTAAGCAGTTCAGGCTGGCCTTGAGCTCACTTTTGTGACCCAGGTTGCTCTTGAACTTGCACTGATCCTCTTGCCTCAGCCTCCCAAGTACTGGGATTACAGGCATGCACTACCACGCCCGGCTTGATCTTGGACTTCTGATCCTTAATACTTCTGATCCTTAATAATGCTGAGAAATTATTCTCTGCTGTTGAAGGGACTTCCAGGTTATGGTGTTTTGTTACAACAGCTGGAATCAGGATTGACCCATTCACGCTGGCTCCAGGCCTCTGCCTTACCTGTTGCCTCTTTTTATCTTTTCCATAGTTTTTGTTTGTTTATTTTATCCTGCCTCAAGTTTGTTTGTACAAAGAGCACAGGAAGACACCAGCGCCCCTCCCCCCCCCACAGATGGCACCGCAGAGATCGCAGCAGTCCTTCTGTTCTCACACCAGTAGATAAGAGGTTTTTACTGTGGAGCCTTTATGGGGGCCTAAGCACCTTTGGGGGTGTGGGCACCTTTGGGAGCCTGGACTGGAGTAGAAGCTGGAGCCTGGGCCTTGTTTGGAGTAGAAGCTAGAGCCTGGGCCTTTGGCCAGCAAGGCCTGTGACCCTTGGCAATGCGGGCTCAGACACGCTTCCCAAGCTTGGGGTGGGCAATATAGGCAAGTCGAGCAAGCCTGTGGTACACACTCCCTTTGGGGTGATCTTGGACTTGTCCTTCTTGGGCTTGGCGAGGGCCTTGACAGCCTTGGCGCTGTGCTCATGGCCTTGGCATTGTTTGCTCGCATCTTCTTGAAGCCCTTCTTGTTGTGCTTCTTGGCAAAACAAATGTTCCGAAGGAACTTGGGATCTACCCGCTTCAGAGCTTCGTATCTTTGTGACTGAGGTTTCTTGATGTCATTTCTGTGCCATTTTTGGGACTGGCTGTGCCTGGTGTGGTTCTTGTTCTTGGACTTGGCCATAATTGCACTGTAAAACAGTGGCTGCCAAATGCCTGGAACTGCTTTTTTATAGGGTCTTTTAAATAGTTTTTATGTATTTATTCATTATAGGATCTTGCACAGCCAGTTTCACTGACCAGACAGGTGCACCAGGTTTCTTGGGCTGGCACAACATGTGCTACTGGGGATTGAACCCAGGTCCTTGTGCTTGCCAGGCAGGCGCTTAGCCCATGGAGCTACCTCCTCAGCCCTGTTGCCTGTTGTTCTTTTCTCTCTTTTGAGTTCTCCCTCCACAGAGACAGATGAGGGCACAGTTGGCCCAAAGGTATAATTCCACCCCAGAGCTTCTTGCCTCTTCCTGAGCAGCTGGATAACCTGGGAAGTTTCTAGAAGAAGTAGAGGTATTGGCTGAGCCAGAGGTGTCTGGGGTGAGGTCTGGCCTCAGGCACATATGCAGTTACCCAGATGATTCCATCCTAGTCACAGTGAGAGTCTCTGTGCTTTAATGCTTCTGAGTGTGGCGGGGCTGTCCTGGGTCACAAACACGGGTGCAGCTTAAAACATGCAGATTTCAGCTGGGCATGGTGGTGCTTGGCTGTAATCCTAGAACTCAGGGAGGCTGAGACAGGAGAGTCTCAAGTTCAAGCCCAGCCTAGGCAACTTAACTTAGCAAGACCCTTTCTCAAAATAAAAAAGTGTCTGAGGTTGTGACTCAGAGCAAAGGCACTGGTTTCAATTCTCAGTACTTAAAAAAAAAGTGCAGATATCCGAGATTCCTAATGTGCTGAAGTGCTTAGACTTTGAGGCTGAAATGAGAAAGCAAAGGAAATCCCAACACAGAGTGACTTTTCTCGGAGACAGTTGGGACCAGAAGTGTTTCTGATCTTCAGGGAATATCTGCATGTATATGAGGTATATTGGTGATCAGACTCAAGTCTACACACAAAATCTGTTTATATTATGTATAAATCTTACATAGCCTGGGCTGGGGAGGTAGTTCAGTGGCTTAAGTACTTGCCTGGCAAATGCAAGGACCTGGGTTTGATCCCTGGTACCACATGCTGTGCTGGGCCTGGAGTGATTCAGGGTGCGCTGTGCTGGTCACAGAGACCAGGCATGGTGTCAGTCACCTGCAATCCCAGTGCTGGGGACGTTGAGACAGGAGGATCATGATGAGTCTGAGCTAGGCAGTGAGACCCTGTCCCAAACACATATTGCTACTTGTCACATGTGGCATTTTCCAATTGTAGCATCAGTAGTTTGTGGCTCAGGAAGTTTTTTTTTGGGGGGTGCCAGGGATTGAACTCAGGACCTTGTGCTGGCCAGGCAGGTGCTTATGCTGCAGAGCCATCTCCCCAGCCCAAAAATGTTTCAACATTTCAGATTTAGGATTTTTTTTTCTTTTTTTTTTTTTTTGGTGGACGGCGGAGGTGGATTGGGGACATTCACCCCGTGGTAAATATGACTTTTGAGTTGTGTCAAATTGCAAACTGCCAATACTCAGATCTTGGTTTTAAATGTCTAATGATTAAGAAATAGATAAGAGTGAAAAAACTGTACAGTCCCTAGATCTCTAAATGATCCATAACTTGTTGCTATAGAATTAGGGGGTGCATAGTCATAACGAATCCTTGGCAATTACTAGATTTCCATTAAAGTTATCAAATACATACCAAACATTATAGGCTAAGCAGTAACCATAGGCATTAGGTGAAAATAAGGAGTCACGGAATGGTGTCACCATGTTCTTTGAGATGAGGTACTTTCTTGAAGCATTCCTTGGGGTGTCACCAGGGCACCTCTGACTGCCAGCATGCTACACCCTCTACCTACATGTGCTTTAAACCATGAGCTGGTGACAGGTCCAGAAGCTGTTCACGAGCCCCATGCAACCTGGTCTTTCTAAGTCTCAGTGGAAGTGCCTGGACATTTGGTATTTCAAGTGTTCATTTTCCTAAATATTGACCGGGAGAGTTTCTCTGGCTCCTGGCTTATTATGATAAAATGTCACCCAGGGGACCAGGGAGATAGCTTGGTGGTCCAAACACCTGCCTGGCAAGGACCTAAGTTCAATCCCCAGTACTGCATGTTGTGCCAGTGCTGAGCTAGCCACTGAAATGAGTTGGTGGCCCATGCCTGTAATCCCAGTGCTGGGAGACTGAGATGGAAGGGTCACTGTTGTGAGTCTGAGCTGTGTACTGAGACCCTGTACCAAAAAAAGGTGGATGGATTTTTTAAAATGTTGCCCAAAGGTGAATGAAGGCGAAACAAAAGTATTCAGGGTAGGGAGGAATTTCTGTCTGCTTTTGTTTGAAAGCTGGCAAGGGACATAATTAATCCTCTTCATCGTCACCTCGCAGGAATCACTGGCTTTCTTCATGACTCTGCTTGTGCCTTGTGTGCTTCTCACGTTGTGACTGAGGATTTAGTGAAGAGCAGCCTCACACATATCTGCCTTCGCGCCCCTCCCCGAGTCCTTAGGTGACTGGTGCTTTCTGTGATGTATTTATTATCTGGTTGGAGAGCTCAGACTGTATTTTTCTTAAAGGGAATCTGAACAGGAATTATAGATCACTAAACTGTCCTCAGAAACATGGGCTAGAGTTCTCCTTGCTGGCATGAAATGCCCACTACCTACCAAGTAAGGGAGCAAAGGTTTATTTAGCTCACAGTCAATAGATGTTTCGGTCCCCAACCTGCTGGCTCCAAGGCTGGGTGGCACGTGGCCTTCACAAAGGGGACACTTGTGGGCAGCAGAAGCTAGCAAAGCAACAAGGGACAAGACACGCCTCTTTGCCCCTTGCGTTGCAGCTAGGCCATCAGGATTAGGGCTGTGCCAAAGCAACCAGTGGGCTGATTTAGTAATCCCACGCCCTCAATCCAGCATCACACAGATTCAGCCACCTCTGAACAAGCCCCACCTATGGCCCCAGGAGGCTCTGTGGGGAGGTATCTAGACCCAAACCGTGACAAAGGACTGCAACTTCCCTGACTGCCTTTATAAGAGAGTAGTCACTAGGCAGAATGAACTGCAGGTGGAGAGGCGTACCTGGTTATCTCAAAGGATTTCCATCGCAATGACAAGCAGAGATGCCGAAACAGCAGCCAGCATATGGGGGCAGATTTATTTATACCAACAGGTACTGGTGAGGCCAGCCAAATAGCTCAGCAGATTAAAGCACCTGTAAACAGGCACAGGGGCTGGGTGGTTTGATCCCTTGTCCTGCTGTGTCAGGCCCACCCCTGGGGCGCGCTGAGCTAGCAATTGAGACTGGGCATGGTGGGGCACCCCCGTAATCCCAGCTCTTGGGAGGCTGTAAACAGGCTGATCACTATGAGTCTGATCTAGTAGTGAGACGCTGAACACCCTGTAGACCCTTCCCTAAATAAAGAAAAAAGAAAACCAAAACAAAACAAAACAAAAAACTCCCCAAAACAAGTACTGGTCAGAATCACACCCAAAATTTCAGGCCTTGATCGCTAGTAGTCTAGGGTTTATGTGGGTTAAGCAGGCAGGAAGTACAGGGGCAGAATCGCTCATTAGCTGGGGGCTGGTGTATACGATGTCCATCACAGTGACCAGCTGCACATCACAATGACCAGCTGTGCATCACAGTGACCAGCCGTTTCTAAGAGACAGAAGCAACTAGAACTAGAACAACAACTGTTACCAGTGCAAGTAACAAACTGAACCATACTGGCTTGGAGGGGACAATTTCTGCTGCACCCGTGTCTGGAAGTTTTAAGTGTTCCCTTACTGTGTTGTTTGAGCATTGAGATTTTCAATTTGAGAGTTTTATACACAAATTATAACATCATTCTATTTTCAGCTATTAAATATTGAAAGCTAATGTACACAGGGCCACGGGAAGCGGCATGTGTTTTCACCTAGCACTGTGATTTAGGGTGAAGACATTCAGTACAGGTCAGTGAGGGCGTGGTGTTACTATCCGAGAGGAGTCAGAGGCGTTACCATCTAATTAGGGAAGTGCGTGGATAAATGCATGGTAGGTATTCTTGCTGTCCTCACCTTTTATCTGATAAAACAATGGCCAAGGAATGGCTTGGCAAACCTGTAGCCTCTTTTGAAAGTAACTAAACCTGTCTTGGTAGAGACACAGAAGGTGGGTGGGTCACGTGGGCCAAGAGATCAGACCTTAGGTCTCCATATACCCTGGAAAAGTAGAAGAAGAGGAACTGCCTGGGATTTGGGTCAGCTTGAGGTTCTTGGTGCAGTCACCAGTAACACACACATGTGTCTACTACACACGCATACACAGACATTTGTGAGGATTAGTGATAAAATGATAAAGCACATACTAAGTACTCAAAGAGACATGTGTTCTCAAAAGAACCAACATGATCACCACACCTAGGTTGAAATACTGTTTTAAGTTGGCAAATTGTCAAAAATCCAAGAGTTTCATCCTGCTTTCACAATTGCCAGGGTTGTGCTGGTTTGATCTCTTTGAAAATGACTTGGTAATGCTAATGCCCATTCAAAAGCACTGTCCGTTTGACGCAGGTTTCTGTATAGGATTTTGTTTAATAGGCCCACAAGGGAGGCAGGCATTTATGCGTGTAGGGCCTTACAGCAGCGTGTGGCCTTGCTGGTGCCAGGGAGCTGGTGACAGGAGTTAAGAGAAAGCGCTATGGCGCAGTCCAGTGGAACAGCAAGGAGAGACCAACCAGGATGGCACGAATGGATATGAAAGAGCCTCAGATGTTTGTTGCATGAAAAAGCAAGGCAGATGCCAGCGTGTACCCGATGGCATAAAGATGGGAAAAATAGAGGCAGTCTATAGCTTGCTGGTGTGTTCCTAAAGAAACCGGAGAAAGATATATTTAAAAAATCAGTTTTGTTCCCTATGGAGGAGATAAGGATTAGGTGGGAAACAGGTAGATAGTGGGCTATTTCTCTGTCCCACCTCCTTTTGAGACTGGAAGCAAACTCAGGATCTTGCAGATTCTAGGCAATTGCTTTACCACTAAACTACATCCCACCCTGCCTTTTTTTTTTTTTTTTTTTTGGTAGCACCGAGGGCCAAGCCCAGGACCTTGCGCTTACCAGGCAAGCACTTATTCCACCGAGCTATCTCCCCAGCCCCCTTTTTCATTTTTTGGGCCAGGCATATGGTCAGCCTGTTCAACAAGTAGATTGATAAACAGGAAAGCAGACAACCATAAGGAGACATACTGGATACTGATTAAATGAAGTTGCGGCTAAGGGTGAGAAAATCTTGGAGGATGCTAAGTGATATAATATGCAAGGTACAAGAAGCTCCTTTTGGTAGGGAAAAGAAAAAGGAAAGCTGTGTACCCTTTCCTGCTGGGCCCGAGGCTTGGGCTGGCAAGTGTGGTGCTTCTGCCAGTTCCCCCCATTCCTTTCCAGGGGGTCAGGCACCTGGGCCCAAATGCCAGCAGCCAGCAGCTGTTGGCAGAGATGCTGCTAGAGGTGACGCTGGCAGATGGCCTTCCGCTGACCACCTTTCTGGGGTCAGATGGCTTCCTTGGGAGAGACCTGCATGCCTGGAGTGCAGCATGATGCCTGGGTGACCTGTACTCAGTGGAGGGGGTGGGCAGCACTCTGGAACCTTAGAAGCTCCTTTATTTTTCTATTATCTATTACTTTGCTCGTCAAATTATTTGTACTTTAGGACTGTCACAGAAGAGAAACTGTATGACATTCAAGCTCATGAGTCTGATTTATTTCATGTAACATTATGGGTTCAGGATACATCCGTTTTCTTAAAAAGTCTTCAATTTATCCTTCTTTATGGAGGAGTAGTATTCCATTAAGTATGCATATAACATTTTTCTTTATCCATTTGTTATGGTTTATGTCTAGTTCTCTCCCCAAAGCCTCATGCAATCATGGGGTGGGGACTTCTACAGTTTGAGACTTAACTCATGATCCACTGGGATTATGTGTTTTAGTACTGATGAGACTATGGGTCTGAGTCCTTCTGGGATTATGGATGTGGCCTAAGGTGAAGAGGCTGAGGCAGAAAGTCTGAATGTAATATAGAGAGAGACAGACTCACACTGTTGCTCTCTGTAGCCCTGGTTGGTGGGTTGCCTCTGTTGCAATTGTTGCTGTTCCACCACCATGAACTGGATGCTCTCTGCCCTGTTTCACTCAGCCTTGGGCCAGCCAAATATGGACTGAAACCTCCAGTAACTGTGAGCTAAATAAACCTCTCCTGCCTTCATTTTGAGTGTCGGGTATTTGTCCCAGCAACAAGTAAAAAGTAACCAACCAGAATTTGGTACCAGAGAAGTGGGGTCATTGCTGTGGCTATATCTTTTTTTTTTTTTTTGGTGGGACCGGGGTTCAAACTCATGACCTTGAACTTGCCAGGCAGGCACTTGTGCTACGGAGCTATCTTCCTGGCTCCTGTGGCTATATCTGACAATGTCGATTATAAGGTTTTGGGAATGGCTTACAGAAAGAGATAGGAAAGGTTCAGAGACGTCACCTACAAGCGAAGCACTAGAAAAGCTTCGGCTGTTCTGTAGAGGAGATTCTGGTCAGAACTCAGACCAGAAGACTGACAGAAGGCCTGCCTGTAAAGACCAGGTTGAGAAAGTCTCTGCTGGGAAAAAAGACATTTTTTTGTGCTATGATTTGTGCTATGGGTTGGCTGAAAATCTGTCAGAATTTTTCTTGTGCCCAGAGACTTTGCCTAAGACTGAGATTAAGCATGGTGGACTGATTAATCTTTCAAGAGATATTTCAAAGCAGCAAACTATTGGGGTGGTAGCATGGTTGTTATTGGGAGCTTTTAGCTAGATTTATGTTGCAAATCAAGAGCAAAGAGCCAAGCAGGATGATTTAAAATATTGTGAGTTTGGCCAGGAAGGAAGCACCAGGAGGGCTGTGGACTGCAAAGACAGAGCTAAAAGGATCTCCATTGCTGGGAAGGAACCAGAGAATCAAAAGGATGGCCTGAGGGCATCACAAGAGGTGGCAGCTCTCTATCCTTTGCAGCCTTAGAATTGCACAGGAGAGAGGTTTTTCCTTGAGAACAAAGCTGCAGAGACCCAAGTACGAGCATGTGGCAGTGGCCAAACCAGGTTCCAAAATGGCACTGGTATGGAGAATTCGTTCCTCAGAATCAAGTTCAGAGTGTTCATCAGTCCAGGCACTCAACCCTCTACAACCAAGAGAGACGGAAGCCTGGCTACTGCTCCAGCTGGCAGCAGACTTTGGCACCATCCACATGAAGTTGTTTTAGTTGCATTGAGCATGCAGGAGTTCTGAGGTTAAGAAGGCTTCCACCTCCACATCAGAGGAAAGCCTGGGAGGCCAGGCAGTGTACCTGAGAGAGGGCAGTGTGTAAAGCTGTGAGAAGCCTGTTCAGTGGAAACCCCAGCAATTTGGAAAAGCCAAGAATGTGTATTGTGCAAAGAGGGAGCAAAGCCAGCCTAAGAGAGAAGCCATAGAAACTACCACCAAGAGTGCCTTAGGGACGGAGCTGCGTGGACCCCACAACTCAGTGCAGACTGTTTCAGATATTCCAGTTGGAACTATGGGATTTAATGTTTGTACTGCTGGATTTTGAACTTCTATTGGTACTAGTGTTTTGTATTACCCTGTTGTTTGCAACTTTTGGATTGGTAATGTTTATCTTGTACCTTTGAACGTTGGATATGTTTTTCTTTTATACAGGGGCTCATGGTTGAGAGTTTGCCTTGGATCTTGGAGGAGACTTGGGATTTGGACTTTTCAGCAGTGCTGAAACTGTTGGGACTTTGGCAACTCTTCAAGATGGGCTAAAATGTCTTTTGTACAAAGGGATATACATGAGATTTTGGGGGTCCAGGGGCAGAATGTTATGGTTTATGTCCAGTTGTCTCCCCAAAGCCTCATGCAATCATGGGGTGGGGACTTCTACAGCTTGAGACTTGACTCATGATCCACTGGGATTATGTGTTTTAGTGCCGATGGGACTGTGGGTCTGAGTCCTTCTGGGATTATAGGTGTGGCCTAAGGCAAATAGGCTGAGGCAGAGAACCTGAATGTAATATAAAGAGAGACAGAGACAGACTCGCACTGTTGCTGTCTGCTGCTCTGTTTGGTCGGTTGCCTCTGTTGCGATTGTTGCTGTTCCACTGCCATGAACTGGATGCTCTCTGCCCTGTTTCACTCAGCCTTGGGCCAGCCAAATATGGACTGAAACCTCCAGTAACTGTGAGCTAAACTAAGACACCATTCTTCATGATGAACATAGAGAGGTTTCCCAGATGGAGCCCTTGTGAGTTCTGAGAAGACTCTTCCTCAGGAGTGTGGCAATGCACCCTCTCCCTCCATAGTGCCCTCTGCCATAGATGCCAACTCAAGAGATTCCTCTTCTTCCCACAGGTCCCCTCCTGGGAAGACCAGGAAACGAAGAACTGAGAAACCAAATTTAGGGACTCCCTGGTGGCTGGGAAGGGAACCTGGTGAAAGGGAATAATGTCAAAAGGGAAGCATTTCCCTCTGGCTTTTTTACAATTTATAAAAAAATCATTTATACTAGTAGCTGCATGATTTGTAGAAATCATAACTGAAAATTTTAAAGTTAACTTGCTATGTCAGCATACTTTGCCTATGTGGGTGTTTAGGGAACTCTTAAATTTTATTTAATTTGGGAGGAAATACTTCTGTCTACAATACTGTCATCACACTCTAACGTGCTCTTCTGTTCTGTTCTGTTTTTGCTTTTAGAACCTACGGAGAACCCATCCTCAGCGTCATCCTACGATGGACCGGAAAAGGTGTCCTGATGGAGGATGGGGCTGGGTGGTTGTGTTCGTATCTTTCTTCACCCAGTTTTTGTGCTACGGGTCCCCGCTGGCCGTTGGAGTCCTGTACATAGAGTGGCTGGATGCCTTTGGAGAAGGCAAAGGCAAGACAGCGTGGGTCGGGTCCCTTGCAAGTGGAGTTGGCCTGCTGGCAAGTGAGTGGCCGGATTTATATCTCCCTTTACCCTTGAGTCGCTTAATTACAGCTGCTGCGGCATTTGCGTTGCGCAAGGCTCTTTGCCTTTACCAGAACATGTATCTTCCTGTTGTCTTGGAGATGAGCGCGTTACTCTCTCACTGTACTGGATCTGTGTGACAATCCAGACATGCCATCAGATCCCTCTCCCTCCCTCCCTCCCTCCCTCCCTCCCTCCCTCCATCCCTCCCTCCCTCTTCCTTCGCTCCTTCCTTCCTTTGTTACTCTGCCAGGCAGTGTGTCAAGTGTTAAAAGCGAGAGGCTGAATCTCAGACGCATGATTTCTGCCCTCAGATGACTTTGCCTTGGGAGGGACACAGGTGCTTCATGGGTGGAAGCTGGGCGGGGAGGCCGAGCAGTGGGCGTGGCCAGGGCCAGTGGGTGGGGCCGACTCAGCTGCCGCCTGGGTGATTTCCATAAGGCTCATTAATTCTGCCTTCTGACTCGACACACCACTCGAATCCCAGGGCCTGTATTTGTGATGACTCAAGGAGAAAAGTCTGACCCAGCAAAGTGTAGCCCCGTCTCACAATGGTGATGTTTCAAGCGTTTTAGCACAGGGTTATGTATGTGTTATATTTTGTGTCTACAAAATGAACATTATGAAAAATGATGTGTAACTGGAATAATAGTATGATACCGTAGTGACTTCTGTCCTTAGAACTGTAGGTCAGTTTTATTTTCCTTTTTGCTGTTAATACTGAATGCTACTTCAGCTTCTAGCACCATGGTTTGAACACCACATTAACGTTCACCAATCACTCCTACTTCCTTGGAACTATTGAAGTATAAATTTGCTAAGATGGTGACATGAATGGGGTCATCCCCCACATGTCCCTTTGCTCACCACTGTCAACCTGCCATGGTTCACAGAGCAAATCACCCTCTGCTCCTGTGTGGCAGTTTGGATGCAGCGACTGGATCCCGGCTCTGGAGTTATAAACCAATTCTTGAAAATGTGTGTACCACGCAGGCGCTAGGTGTGCCTGTCTTATCAGTGTTTTAGGGGAGCTCTTGGAGAGGGGGAGTGCCCGCAATTGTGGAGACCTTGTCAACTTAGAGACAAGGTACCTAAGGCCTGAGAAACACCCCTGGGTCATCGGCTGGGCCAGATAAGGTAAGGAATCCTAACTAAACAAGTGGAAATAATACTGCCATTATGAGCTCAAGGGAGACAGGAAACCATTTGTTTGAAATAGTTTTTAAAAGTAAGGATTGTTTGTAAATCCAGCAAAGTACAAGTCCATGGTAACTGATACATTAAAGGGATTTGAGAACACTGCTTTCTAAAGAAACAACTCTTTGAAGAGAAGAAAATGTTTTAAGCATTTTCTGATTAGTCACCATTTCTATTAATACACACTTAAGTAGAAATGTAGTTGCTGGAGCTTCCAGAAAGGGTCAAATGATAATTGAAATGATGTCCTCTTTGTCACGTTGTTGGAGAATGAAGTTTTTTGCTCTTCTCGAAGTCTGTCCACACTGGAGGAGAGGTCCTTGAGCTCTTCTGCAGGACAGAGCCTTTGCGACACGCTCCGTCAGCTGAGCGAACTTTGGCAAGCCGCTAGCTTCTCTGGGCCTGATGCCATCTTCTGGCTGGGGGTCCTTTGATTGGCTGATCAAAGCTTTTAGGATAAACATGGAAAAAAAGAGAACAGACAGTTCAAGAATGACGAGAGAGCCGAGTGTGATGGCACATACCTATAATCCCAGCACTTGGGAGGCTGACGCAGGAGGATTGGTGAGAGTCTGAGACCAGCCTGAGCTACAAAAGTGAGCTCAAGGCCAGCCTGAACTGCATAGTGAGACCCTGTCTCAAAAAGATTAAAAAAAAAAAAAAGGATGATGAGAGAGCAGGAAAAAAAGACAAAAATCTAAGACTCCCGGATGTGCGCGCTCATGCCCGAGATGGGGGGTGGGGGCAGGGAGGATGTGGTGCTCCCAACCTGCTCCCCCTCAGATGCCCTGAGTTCCAGTTTCCCAAAATCGAACCGTGAAGTCTTAGAGTAGGAAAACATTACTAGAGAGACAGCTCTTGAGGGGGACAGGAGGGGGTCCAAAAGTGACTTTTTAACGAGCACACCCGGCAAAGGAAGTTTAATAGAGCAAAAGCACAAGGCAGGCGCAGTGGGGGGTGGGTCAAAACTATGATCAACCAACAGGATTACAAGGGCAGCCGCTTAGTAATAGCGATCCAAAGGGGAATCAGGTTGCGTAGCAGGTGCGCATGGAAAGGCCAAGGACTTAGGAAGACACAACCCAGGAGGTCCTGGCCACCCACATGGGGAACTGCTGTCTATCTAGACTATTGGGTCGAGTGGTACCAATTATAGTGTCATCTTTAATTTAATGCTTATCCCTGTGGGGTGGGGTCAGGCGGGCAGGCCTGGCTCTGCGCAGGTGCACCTCAGGCCACAGCTGTAGCGTGCGCTCTTGCTCGGCGCTGAGTGAGGGCCCAGCCGTCTGAATGCCGATAACGTTTCTACCTAACTTAGCTGTGTACAATATTCGTGTACTCTTGACTTTCTGCCCAGCTGTGAGCACAGCTGACTACTGAGCTTGCCGAGGGTTGCTGTCCCTCGGTTCTCTGTAGCCTACATTAAGCAATACACCTCGACGGACTGGGGAGATAGCTCAGTGGCACAAGTGCCTGCCTGGCAAGGGCAAGCTCATGAGTTCAAACCCTAGTCCCACAAAAAAAAAAAAAGCAATAAACCTTGAGAGCTGAGGTGTGTCGTATCAGCAGGCGGGGCTAGCGGTGTGCCAGCCACGTCCCCTTTGTCCTCTCTTGACAACTTGGTTTTGTTTGGGGGGAGGGGAAGCCCATAAAAACCAGATCAGTATTACCTTGGAAGCAAGACAGTATATTTCACATTGCTGACTCATGCGGTTGTCATCTCTCTCTCCCTCTCCCTCTCCCTCTCCCTCTCCCCCTTCCCCTCCCCCCTCTTTCTGTCTCTGTCTCTCTCTCTGAAACTGAGTTCACACCTTTTGAACGAAGTTGCATTCCCAGCCCTTCTTATTTATTTTTATTATTATTTTTTTAATTTTGACACAGTCTCTCTAAATAGCTAAGTTGACTGGGCTGGGCTTGAACTCGAAATCTTGCCTCAGTGTCCTCATGTTGGAATTACACATGCTCACACAACTACATTTTATCAGCTATTTCTAATCTGTCTAACCAGGCAGGTAATTGGAATCATTTATAGAAAAATTGAGCGTATAATTGCTGGGCTTCTGATCTTTAGCCTATCTAATTCATCAGGAATCAGATGCATGGATTTTTTTCCTTAACGTTCTGGGGATTGAACCCAGAGTGTTGGGTTTGTAAGGAGGTGCTCAGCCACTTAGCTGCACTCTTAGAGCCATGATTTTTTTTTTCTGAAGACTTGAAAGTGATTTTTGGTTGGACACTAGCACTGGCTGAAACCTTTTCTAATAAGATTTCCATTTTTAGATAATTCTCTGTCGTTCATTTATCGCAACTTTTGAATACAGACGATCACTATAGGCTTCTGCATGGATGTGGCATTCCTCATGTCATATATGTATATATAACAAAAAATATGTGTTCAATGACCCTTGTCCTGTGGGGGGCTCTGGTGAGAACAATAAAACATAAACAGCACTGCATTCTTATGAGTTTATTTATATGTACATATAATTACATAGATTTGTTTGATAAGAGGTGAACTTCACAGTCATATATATCTACAGTTGCTCTTTAATTGGGGTGAGTAGGAATTATTTGATCTTGCATATAGAGCCAATTTCTTACCCCGCAGTAGTTGAGGGGTAAAGGTGGGGGTGAAGGGGTGCTCCCTGGAATCCATATGTTAGCTCACTGTGCAGTGCATTCTGCCGCACGAGGCTATGCCGTATCAGGAAAAGCATGAGCTATTTTCTTTACCCAGTGTTGTCTAGAGGAAGCCAGGCTGGTGTCATCCGTGATCAGCTCTGTGGTCTGACCTCCAGGACTTTATAATTGGCGAGTGCTCCGCAGAATCTGAATCTTTGCCAAACAACAGGAGTTTATCAAGTAGACAGCTGTAGTAGCAGCTGGCTTAATGGCTCTTCCTGGCTTCTTCAAGGTGATAATCAATCCCAGATGCTTATCTTTAGGGAGATAAGCATTCGATCTTCTGTCTTCAGGTCTGACCCACCGTGGAAGCATCCGTCTCTCTTACACTGATCCTCCTGCCTCAGCCTCCCAGGTGCTGGGATTACAGGCATGCGCCCCCACACCCAGCTATAAACTTAATCCTTTTATTAAAAGTGTTAAATGTTTAATTATTCGACCTATCTTACCTACCTATATCTATTAATCTAAACAGATTTGATGATGTAAATATGTAATACAACCATTGTTAAATTTTTGTTCTTATTTTGAAATTCTGTACGATACGTACTCTTTCTTGTTGCTGTTTTTCTATCTTTGTTTCTGCTATTTTTACTCTTTAAAATAAAATGTTAAATTACAAAATTAATTCTTCATAGGGATAGCTTGGTGCTGGTGATTGAACATTGAACAGAGGCATTTTGCACTGAGCAATATTCCTAAGTCCTTTTCTTTTTTTTTTCCTTTCACTTTTGAGTCAGGGTCTCATGAAGGTATTAAATTATCCTTGCTGGGACTTGAATTTATGACTGTCCTGCCTCAGCCTCCCAAAGGGCTAGAATTACAGCAGGTGTGCACCCCATTGGCTCATCTTACTAATAATTTTTAATTTTTTACAGTACAGTTATATTGAACCCAAAGCCCCTCACACTGAACTATACACCTAGCATGCATATATATATATATATGTGTATATATATATATATATATATATATATATATATACACATGTATATATACATGTATATATGTATATATATATATATTTTACATTTTTGGGGCAGGGTCTTCTTGAATCTTGAATGACAGATGAAAAAATATTTCTTCCTCTTGCCTATTTGTGCAGATGATGCCTGGGGTGGATAAAGCTGGGCAGGGGAGACCCTTCTGCCAGGGCATGCTCTTCGCTAAGGTGTTCACACTCTCGACGCGTCCGTGCCCCCTCCTCCCTGCCACAGTCCCATGACAGGGCAAGACAGGGCAAGCCGTTATCCCACAAGGGGCCCGTCGTTTCAGCAGCACACAAAGGAAGTGGTCCCTACTAATCTGAGGCTTTACAAATACCAAGGAGACCCGTGAAGACAAAGCGACCTCAGGTTGCTCCACTGAGCAGCAAGGCAACTTCGTGGAGACCAAGAAAAGAAAAACCAACCAAAACAAAGCCCAAACCCAAAATAAAAGCCAAACTCAAAACCCACACACTTATTTTGCTGATGGTTAGGGGTGCAATCCTGGAGAACTGGTTCCAGCAGTCTTGGGTATTTGCCTTGACATGGCCCTGGTAGTAGTGTTAAGCTGCATGGGGTTGGAGATTCCGTAAGGAACGCTGACTCCTGCTGGCAGGCCTTAGCTTGGAAGAGAGGCTGGGTACCAGCTCAGCCCTGAGGTTGCTCAGGGGAATTGGCTGGCTGTGTGGAAGCTTGGCAAAGGTGACTGAACCCAAGTTAAGCAGGTGGGCATGTCTGTAGCACCCGTCTAGGGTTCAGCGCTTCAGGTGTCTCGGCTCTGATTAACCTGGGCTCTCTGACTCCAGCTCAAGGGCTCCAAGCCGGGCTACTTTGCTTGTGTTCTCTTCCTGGACTGGTGCTACCTGGGCAGTTCTGGGCTGTGCACAGCTGGGGAGCAGAGCACGGGAAGGAATCAGGGTTGTTCCAGGGCCACAGTCTTGAGAAGATTCTGGGCTCCAGCCCTAAAGCTCCATCTCAGGGGCAACTGGGGCAGTAGAAGGCAGGGAGGAGCAGGATGGGAAGGCCTAGTGCTTAGGTGCGAAACAGGGTCTTCCTTATCCACACCATGTTTCCTCCTCCTGAGTGAGCTCTTGTACTTCCTTTTGGACAAAATTATAGGTTAGGGAGGGTTATAGGTGTTTGGGATTCTGTAAATCTAGACTTAGCAGTTAATGCTTAACACCTAGGTCGGGTTCTGCCTTTTGGGGTTGCCAAACCAAGGTGCAAGGACCTGTGTGGATTAAGGGAGAGGCTGGGCACAAGCAGGTGGAAGGGAAGGCAAAGGCCACGGCCTGGCCTACGTGCAGCTTTATAGATTTTAAGGTGGGCGGGGAGCGAGGACCCACTCCTGCGGGCAGGTGGATAGGGAGAAGACAGTGTCACACAGATGACCTGTTTGCTGAAGTAAATTTGGCTGGAGAACGAGGATTATATTGGGAGGTCTGCTGGTGGGTTGTGTGTGTCAGCTTGGCTGAAGTGCATTTCCTGGTGACTGAACTACCACTCTTAGCCGGGTACTGTTGTGAACGTATTTTCCAGGCTTACATACAGTCTGTGATCAGCCAGCTTTCAGACGGGGAGCTTATCCTCGGTAACCAGGGTGGCTTTGGTTGAAATCTGTGCCAAGGACAGAAGAGCAGGGGCAAGCGAGCTTTTCCTGGAAGGAGAGCTTCTGCCTGAGGGCTGCAGCATGGGCCTGCCCCTGGGTGTCCTAACTTGCCCTTCCTCAGAGCCTTGGCCTACGACTGGAGAGCTGCCCACCTGAGTCTCACAGCGGAGCCCTTAGTGTGGGTTCTTTTCTGGTTTGGTTTGTTAGGCCAAAGCCTGACTTGTCCAGGAAGAGCCGATAGCCTAGCAGTCTTACCATGAACCAGCGCACCTTTCAGTTGAACACCACTCTTCAGGTTCAAGAAGACGGCAGGGGCTGCTTCTAGAGCTAAAGCAGCAGGGAGGCTTCTGTCCTGTGCTTTAATTTTCACAGCAGACTGCGTGCCTCACATGGGCTTTCTGTGCTCCAGGAACACTCTGGGGGGTCATCCAAATCCCACCTCCCGTCTTTAGAAGGTCTATTCATGAATTATCAATTTTATGAGTTTTAGTCTATTCAACAGTTACTCAGGGGCCCGGCGAGTCGGCTCGGTGGTCTAAAGCGCCTGCTTAGGAAAGCTGGGGTGGCTTTAGGGACTGCGGTTCAATCCCCGGCACCACATGCTACGCCAGCCCTGCCATCGGGGCGGGCTGAGCCGGCCATAAAAATGAGTGAATAAACAAACAAAGGTTCTGAAACAAGACAAAAATAAATAAATAAAATAAAATAAATTCTTTAAAAAAAAAAAGAATTACTCAATGGTAAAAAATATCAAAGAAGTATTTATTTTTAAAATATTTATCGAGGGTTTATAAAAAAAAGCACCAAAATTTTCAACATCAACTTATTTGGTTTTCAAAGTCTAAAAAGTGCTAACAGAAATAAAGTCCTGTAGGAAGCACAACAGAAGTACCAACGGCACCGGACAACGAAAGTGATCTTTGCTTCAGTTGTTCCACCTAAGGTAGATTTCGCACGCGACAACAGCATGTTCCATCCGCGTATCTCACACCAACAGCGCATGTGCTTATGTGTCCTGGCTTTTTTTTGTAGGACTTACTTGAAGTCTTACTGACCCTGGTGTCAGGGGGTTGTTATGGTTTATGTCTAGTTGTTCCCCCAAAGCCTCATGCTCCAGGACCAATCATGGAGTGGGGACTTCTAGAGTTTGAGGCTTGACTCATGAGGCACTGGGATTATGTGTTTTAGTACTGATGGGATTATGGGCCTGAGTACTGCTGGGAATTATAGGTGTGGCCTGAGGCAGATAGGCTAAGGCAGAGAGCCTGATGTGATGTAAAGACAGACAAACAGATTAGTGCTGTTGCTGTCTGCTCCCCTGGTTGGTCGGTTGCCTCTGTCACCATATTGTTGCTGTTCCGCCGCCATGAACTGCTGCTCTGCCATGTGCCTCTCTGCCTTGGAGCCGGCCGGATATGGACTGAAACCTCCAGTAACTGTGAGCTAAGTAAACCTTTCGTTCCTTCATTTTGGGTGTTGGGTATTTGTCCCAGCAACAAGTACAAAGTAACTAAGACAGGGGGTCTTGTTGTATTGTACAGCACACAGTGAACAGGAACGTAAACTGTCAATAAAATAAGGCATCAAATTCTTTTTTTTTTTTTTAATTATTTTTATTTTTATTTATTTATTTTTTTCTTGTTTCAGAACCTTTGTTTGCTTATTCACTCATTTTTATGGCCGGCTCAGCCCACCCAGAGGGCAGGGCTGGCGCAGCATGTGGTGCCGGGGATCGAACCGCGGTCTCTGAAGCCACCCAAGCTTTCCCAAGCAGGCACTTTAGACCACTGAGCCATCCCGCCAGGCCCCAAGGCATCAAATTCTTAACCTGTGTTGCCCGTTTAGAACACACAGCAACATTTCACAGCAGCTGTGCACTTGTTCCGCCAACCTAAAAGGTGACACCAGCAACGAATTCCAGTATGAGCTTCAAAGTACCAACAGAGCAGCAGGACACAAGTACCCTCTGCCTCAGGCCTCACGCCTGTGCGGTCTTCACAGGCGGCAGCCGCGTGCTCCGTGCATGCTTCCCACCTCCACGTACGGTGCATGTTCTTAGGACGTGCTTAACGTCTTGTTGGGTCTGCTGCTGCGTCAGGAGGGTTTCAGCAGATTATACAACGTGCACTTAACAAGAAAGTAAGACATCTGGGACATAAAGCATCACTACGTGATGAATGCTCCGGAGTAGGCATCGACATTGTCATCTTCGCTGTGTACTTGCTTGTAAGAGCTAAAAAATAATACCAGAAATAAGTGCCAGGAGGAAAAAAGAGGAAGGGAAGAGAAAAAAAATGTATATATGATACATAATATAATAACATTTTACCTCATAATGTGATGGCTTAATAATTGGTAACAATTAATAATTATTAAAATTATATACTATATGGTATAATAATTATTAATAAATTACATAGTTAATCTATGCACACAAGATAGTTAAGAAAGTTACATTACTACTCAGTTAATTGAAAAGTTTGTGCTAATATTGTTTGGACAATTCAATGCCTATTTCTATACCCTGAGAAACTAGAGATAACAATATGTAGTGTATCAGCTATTGTCATTGTTCTGTTATCTTGGTTTGAAATTTTGTTATTTTTTTCTCTTTAAAAGTTTAAAAAAGACTAAAATATTAGTTAAAAGTAAGCGAATAGTTACGTGACCTGCGATGTAACTGCGGAGGTCCACCGCAGCAGTCATCTTTGCCTCAATCATCATGCTCCAGGCAGCGTTCATACCTGAACAGTGCGCGCTCCGCGTGTGAGCGGCGCGTACGCTGCCAGCCCGCTTTCCCGCCCCTCTGCGTGGAGCACACTGCCACCCGCTCGGCCTGCCACTGCTGTGCTCGGCTTCTGCGGCGCCGCACTGGGCCGGCCAGTGGTCAGCGCCCCCGTTTTTGTGGTTCTCTAGGCAGCAGCATTTCACTATTTCTCTATTGCAAACGATCTCTTATGTGTTCCAATCCCAGTCTGCTAAGGAAACTTCTCCGTGATATTTTGTCTTTGTTATTTCCTCCCTCCCTCCCTCCCTCCCTCCCTCCCTCTCTCCCTCCCTCCCTCCTCCCTTCCGTTCTCCTTCCTTCCTTCCTTCCTTCCTTTTTATCCTGCCTCAGGTTTATTTGTATAAAGAGCACAAGAAGACACCAGCTCCCCACAGATGGTATCCCAGGGGTCCATCAGTTCTTCTGTTTTTACCTCAGCAGATAAAGAGGCTTTTACTGTGGTGCCTTTACAGGAGCCTGGGCACCTTTGGGAACCTGGACTGGAGCAGAAGCAGGAGCCTGGGCCTTAGCTGCAGCCTGGGCCTTTGGCCATAAAGGCCTGCAACCCTTGGCACTGCGGGCTCAGATATGCTTCCCAAGCTTGGGGTGGGCAATATAGGCAAGTCGAGCGATCCTGTGGTTTACTCCTGTTGGGATGCTCTTGGGCTTGGCGAGGGCCTTGACAGCCTTGGCGCTGCTCTCATGGCCTTGACATTGTTTGCTCGCATCTTCTTGAAGCCCTTCTTCTTGTGTTTCTTGGCAAAACACATGTTCCGAAGGAACTTGGTATCTACCCCCTTCAGAGCTTCATATCTTTGTGACTGAGGTTTCTTGATGCCATTTCTGTGCCATTTTGGGGACTGGTTGTGCCTGGTGTGGTTCTTGGACTTGGCCATCACTGCACTGTAAAATCCAGCTGCCAACCACCTGGAACCGGCAGAAGAAAAGTGTTATTTTCTTTTGTAAACTGTCAAACTATTCCTGCTGCATATTCGGGATCAAGTAAAATAGAACCATGCTTTTTCTTTCAAGTAAAAATGTCATAGTGGCTGTGTGATGGACCGGGGAGAACCAGGGAGGTGGCTCAGTGGCATGAGCACCTGCCTGGTAAGTGCCACATCTGGAGTTAAAAAAAAAAAAAAAAATAGTGGGATGAGTACAGCTGCTGCACAACTCATGGGAAACATCTACTCTGCAAACTCATGATGGCAAATTCGATGTGTGCAGAGCAGGAGGACGGGATGTGCATATTTTACCCTCCATGTTGCTCAGGGATACACACACAATACACAGAGCATTATGTGGTTAAAAAATCTCAACCCTTTGCACAGGTGCGTACCCCTTGACATCTGATGTAACGAGCGAGTGGACTCCAGGATCATTTCCTGTGTCCCTGGGAGGCAGCTACTGAGAACCACTGCTGGGTACCATTAAGCTAAAGCTTGTCATTTCCTTAGAAAAGAATGGAATAGACTATGGTAACCCTCAGTAGTGCTCCACCTTGACAGTTGCCTCCCAGCTATTTTCCCCTAATTCTTCCAGCTGTCAAACTCCTTAGGAACCAGTGGACCTATCCCCAAGACACTAGGGAGGTGACACAGCTGACTGCACTTGCTGAGAGAGTGCCAAGTACAGGCTGCTGTGGGGTTGAGTGGCAGTGCCCAGTACTACTGCTGCCCACTGAGTCTGGCTGCACAGGGCAGTTGACAGTGTCACAGGCAGTGCCTGGATTGGTCAGAACCAGGGTTTGGCTACACTTTCTAAGGGTGAGCACAAAGCAACTCAGTCTAACCTTGAAAGGCCAAGTGAGTGTATTATATTTTAGTCTGGCATAAGTTTATAAAAGGACTTAATCTGTACGTTACAGTGCTTCGACATTATTCACTCAGTTTGACTTGTAGTGGGGGAAATTACATACTGATTGAGATACTTGTCAAATTTGAAAACACCTGGCTGAGTTGGGCCTTCGCCCTGTTGAGGACCGGCTGTGGCTGCTTGGTCAAAGCATGCGATCTTTCTGATCTCCAGTTCCATCATTTTAAAAATTCAGTTCCTGAATTGGGCAAAGGCTTCCTCCTGCTGAAAACTTCTCTGACTTTAATTTCTGACATCAAGATGTTTTCCTTTCTAATGTAGGAGCAGAGGCAGTGTGAATATGGAACTTTTTCTTTTTAAAACTGCTTTTCAGTTTGGTGTTTTCATCCGTCAAAGTTTTGCTTAGTTCTCCCTAGCACAACTTCTTTTTTTAAAAAAATCATGTGTTAGGCAAACAGGATTTAAGAATTGCTCACAAGTGGGGCATCATGCAGCCCCCCCTAGCACCCCAGCACTTGAAAAATAAGGCGGTGGGGGGGTAGTGAGTTCAAGGCCAGCCTGGGCTATGTACTATGTATCGCCCCAAATAAGACCTAGTTCTCAAATAGTAGGCCTTGAAACTAAAGATAAAAAATTCCAGCCCTAGTCCACCTATTATTGCTGTACCTGCAGCACTGTTCTCTTGCTTAATAAAGCAGGTAAAAATAACAAAACAAAACAGAATAAAACTGGACAAACAAAAAACAATGGGCTGGTTGAGGCTGGCATTTTTGATCTATAGTTTTCAGTGCTGATTACCTTCCACCAAGGTCTTATTTTTTGGGAAAGGGAAGTTGGTGAGACCCTGTTTCTTTCTTTTTTTTTTTTTTTTTGGTGGTACCAGGGATCAAACTCAGGCCCTTGTGCTTTCCAGGCAAGCATTTATTCTACTGAGGTATCTTTCCAGCCCCTGAGACTCTGTCATGAAAAACAAAAACCAATCAAAAAAGGAGGAAACAAAAGAGAATTTGTTGCATAATTGACAATGATATGTATTTTATAAAACATGGGTTTTGCTTGCACATACCATGAAATTAGTATCCTTCACCCTAGCCTTTGGAACCCCAGCCCTGTGCTTCTTTGTGGAGTTAACATGCATCATGGAGAATATTTAAAGTTTTATTTTAAGGCTGCAAAGTGGAGATTTTCAAGGATGCCAGGAATAATCTCTGCATTTCGATTCCATTTTACCTGTTAAATTTATAAACGCTTCCTATCTATGTCAACGAAGTTTAGTAAACAGAGGATGATGCTTTATTCTGTCATACAACTCATTATGAATTTTGACCCGTAAGACCATTTCTAAGAACATTTCTAGTAGGCTGTTGCTACCTGGCCCTTCTAGACCACTTGGAAGTATTTCCTTTGCATAGATGGCTCAACTATTGCAGGATACATTTGAGGTGTCAGGTAGATTTTTCTGTTAACGTGCTGGTGCAGAGTTTTGCCCTGAGTTCTCCACACCCCTTCTGCACTGGCTCACAACAGCACAGGCTAGTGACAGGCCAGTTCGTGAGGCACTCCAGGGAGGAATGCGTGTGAGTATGGCCCTAATCCGGCTTTCCATCGTGCTTAAGGGATTCAGGTACTGGAGGATTGGCGGGTATAAGATGATCGGATCCTGGCTCGGCCACTTACTGACATTGAGGCTGTGGAAGGATTTTAATATTTTTCAGTCTGTGGTGGTTTTTCACTTAGAAAAATCCAGGCAGAAGAGCCAGACAGAGGAGCACTACACAGATTGTGGAAATAAAGCACAATGACTTTGCACAAGCCGGGCACACCCATGTGAGCATGCGCACAAAGACGCAGCACACGCACGACCCCCTCGGGGGCCCACAGTGCCTCTGATAGCTGTGCTGGGCTGTGCTCTGCTTATACCAGCTTCCCTTGCAGGGAGGTTGCTGTCCCGATTCATTGACTGAGGCTGTTCTGTGTGATTTGTAATGAGATTACAGGGTTTGTACTTGCGTTGGTTGTCTTTGCTAACCTGTTTGTGGGGCTCTCTGCACACTGACCTGTGTGGTTGTAGGACCAGCTTCTGCTGCCGGTGGTGGGCTTTTTGGGTCTGGTTCTGCTATGGATACTAATGTAGATAGCTTTTGATAGAGCATCTCTGTTGGCTATACGTGAACATGGACTTGGAGTTTGGGGTTTCACATATGCTGTGCTCGGTTTCGGAAGATAAGGCCAGCAGCATGACAGGACTCTGAGGCCGGCGCTTGCTAACACCGATTGTCTGTCTTTGACGTTTGAGGGGGGGCGGTGCAGCCACATCACAAGGGGGTGCTACTCTTACTCCAGTCTTCAGATGAGGAAACTGAAGCACAGAGAAATGAAACAACTTGGTAGGATTTAATTCTACAATTAAATGAAAGTCTGAGTCCCAAAGCCTCATGATTCAACTATGTGATCTTCCCACCCCTTAATGTGGTTTCATTTTGCGTCAAGACCTAATCCCTGAGGCGAACCTCAGATGTGCTATGTAGCTCAAGCTGGCTTCAAACTCAAAATTCCCAGCTAGGGAGATAGCTCAGTAGAATAAGCATCTGCCTGGCAAGCGGAGGGTCCTGAGTTCAATCCCAAGTACCACTGAACTCAAAATTCCCCTCCTCTGCCTCAAGTGCTGGAACCACAGACATGTGCTACATTGCTCCGCTTCTTAATTTCTTTATAAAAATTTGAATCATTCATATCTACCTTCCGGGGCTTTGGCAAATTGAAGTGAATGGAGGGATTTTTTTTTTATTGTTTATGGGATGCATGTGACATAGTGTCTTGCATGTAGCAGATGGTAGCGCGGGTATTTATTTTTGGTGGGATTTTTCTGATGGAAAGAATCATTTTGAACTTATGACGTGCAAATTATGGAAGAGGGGCTACCATCAAATAAATGGAAGCTCTGATTTTTTCTTCTAGGTCCTGTCTGCAGTCTCTGCGTCTCATCGTTTGGAGCAAGGCCCGTCACAATCTTCAGCGGCTTCCTGGTGGCCGGTGGCCTGATGTTAAGCAGCTTTGCCCCTAATATCTACTTTCTGTTCTTTTCCTATGGTATTATTGTAGGTAAGGACCTGGTTCCCAACCATCTTCCTGAGTTTACAAAGCATGCACCAGCTCACTGGTGTCAGGAATGTCATTCAGTTACTGGAAGGAACAGAAAGACTTGCTAGTATAATTCACCTTTAGTACCCGCTTCTCCCAAAACTGTTGCTTTAGTATTGTATCCCTTGCAGGCATAGGATGGTGGGCTTCTAGGTTTGCACTTGACTCTTTTTTAAAAAATTTATTTATTTGTTTGTTTGGTATAAGGCCTTGCTATGCAGTTCAGACTCACAGTGATCCTCCTGTCTCAGCCTCCCCAGGGTTGGGATTACAGGCATGTGCCGCCAAACTTGGTTTCAGGGCCCCACAGCATGTAGTCCTGGGTATAGAACTTGGACCTTTGTGCTTGCCAGGCAGGTGCTTAGGCTGCCAAGCCTCCACAGCCGGAAGCACGTAACTCTAAGTAGCACAGACCAAAAAAAGAAAAATGAGACAGAGAGAGAGAGAGAGAGAGAGAGAGAGAGAGAGAGAGAGAGAGAGAGAGAGAGAAAAGAAGAAAAGAAAACTTAGATGTTATGATATCTCCTTCTTCTTAGACTTACAAAGTGGCCCCTACCCTACAGGGAAACAGCTCAGTTAAGATCTTTGTGTCCTCAAATATCTCTTTGAGATCCATAATATCTTTCCTCAGGTCCAACCCAAAAGTTACAGTAGAAGTAAAAAGTATATTTTAAGACTTTTTTTAAAAAAATGTATTTAGGGGGCTGGGGAGATAGCTCAATGGAATAAGTGCTTGCCTGGCAAGCGTAAGGGCCTGAGTTCAATCCCTGGTACATCAGAAAAAAAAAAGAAGTAAAAGAAGAAGAAGTAGAAGAAGAAGAAGAGAAAATGAGTGTAAAAAATGTATTTAGTACAGTGTCTACAGGGTCTGACTACACAGACTGAACTTACAGTGCTCAACATGGCCCAGGTGTGCAGCCGGGCTGCCTTCCGACACACAGTCCTCCCGTCCTGGCCGGCTGAGTGCTGGAGCTACACACCCGGCCAGCAGGTGCTCCGTCACACTGCCGGCAAGCTCACGAGAACATCCTTATGTAGTAGGAAGCGGTCAAGTTCATTGCAGCAAGCCCTGATTTTCTAAAATTCTCGTCTTTTCCTAGGAAGCTCAAATTTTATCTTTGGTGACATTATCTGTTGCTTCCCTTATCAATTCATTTTCCTGAAATAGCTGTCAATTTCCCAAGGTGAATAACCACAATTTATCTATCAGATATTCTTTCAAAAAAAAAAACCAACAACAACAACAAAAAAAAACTCCCCAGAAAAACAAAAACAACCTCCCCCCAAACAAACCAAACCAAAAAAAAACAAAAACAAAGCAACAATAATAGCAACAAAATAGGCAGGATATACATTTAAAAAGTGGCTACTTTACCTGGCTCCTGAAACGATTGCTTAAATGCTTTTCTCTGGCAGCTGTTGTAATTCAGATGAAATGTTTGAAATAAATTTGTTTTTACTGTATGGGTAATAAAGGTGAAAATACGTTTGGTACAAATACTTTGATTTGTACAAAGCCTCTTATAATTTTCTTTACTAATCCCTTTCGCTTGATCACTGTACCTGTGAACACAGTAGAAGAAGCAGAGACCAGCTGCGAACCTTTGTAAAAACGTCTTTGCCTCAATATCCGGGCTTCTACAGGTCCCCCAGATCTCTTTCCTATAGCTGCTGGCTTCAGGTCACCCTAACACAGATGTGGAGAGATTTCAGGCCACCTTCTGCTTTCTTGAAAAAAAAATTTGCAGGGGTCGGGGGTTTGCTGGAGGTTTTAAAAAAAAAATTTTTTTTTTCAAAAACACAACAGTAGTACATTCCTAGTAATTGATACAATGTGTATGGTTGTCCTCATAGTAGTTATACAGAGCACATGGCGTAGACATGATAATTTTTCTAATCAATGTTGGCATATGTTTGAAATTTTGATGAAAATATATGTTACACTTATGCAACCTTAAAAAACAATGACAGAATTTTATCTGAAATCACTTTTTACAAATTTGTTTTGGTTTAAGGTTAAAAGTGTACAAGTTGCTGCTCCCTCTTTGGGCTTTGGCCCTTAGTAGCTGGGAATGTCCCTTTTTTTTTCTTTCTTCTTTTTTTCTTGTTCCCAGTGCCTACCATTTGACAGAACACTAATAATGAAATCAGAAAGGAAATCGATTCCCTTTCTGCAGGTTCTCAGAAATACAATCTCCCTTAAGGGTGGCCCTTTCTGTCATTAAAATTGATTTTCTAAAAGTAAGTTATTTTATATCTTTTTAAAAAAAATGGTACCGAAGTCTGAGCCCAGGGTCTTCTCTCTGAGTTCTCTCCCCTCCCCATCCTACCCCCATGCCTTCCCTCTCCATTTATTTATTTATTTATTTATTTATTTTTGTCTTTTTGAGACAGGGTCTCGCTGTGAAGTTCAGGCTGGCCTTGAGCTCGCTTTTGGAGCCCAGGCTGGTCTTGAACTCGCACGGATCCTCCTGCCTCAGCCTCCCGAGTGCTGGGATTACAGACGTGCGCCATCACGCCCGGCTCCTTTCCTTTTATTTATTTTGAGATAGGATCTCAGGCAGGCTTGAACTTGTGGTCCTACTGTCTCAGTGTCCCTGAGTGCTGGGATTATAGTGTCCACCGCTCCAACCAGTTTTAGTTATTATCTTTCGTGACAGCTGTGTTAGTGGAACTCAGGTTTTGTGAGGTAGTGAGGGCGTGGAAGGAATCTAGGCGCTCATGCTCTGCAATCAGCAGCAGAACATCCTAGTGCAGACGCCTCGTTCCTCCTTTCGCCCTTTTCTTCTCATGGATTTAAAATGATGAAATCTCTTTTAACTTATGCAATGTCTTTTTATGCGTAGGTCTTGGATGCGGCTTACTGTACACTGCAACAGTGACTATTACATGCCAGTATTTTGACAGCCGCAGGGGCCTTGCTCTTGGCCTGATTTCAACAGGTACATTTTTTTTCTTTCTCTTCTTGTCTTCTTCTCCACCTTCTTTCTCTTCTTCTTCTTCCTTCTTCCCTACTTCCTCCCTCCCTTCCTTCCTTTTGTTTTGTGAGATCGCATCTCACTCTAGAGTTCAGGCTGGCCTTGAGCTCTCAGTCCTCCTGCTTCAGCTTCCCAGGTGCTAAGATTACAAGCATGTGCCACTACCCCTGATTTACAACAGGTACACTTTCAAAGTAAGTTGTCACTATTTAGCCTTCTAAACAGAGTCACGATTTACCAAGCACAGATGTGCATAACCAACTATTACCTAGTATGTCAGGTAGTAAAATGATTCTGTTACTTTTCTCCCAGAAGATATATATCTCTATCTATCTATCTATCTATCTATCTATCTATCTATCTATCTATCTATCTATCTATCATCTAGATATATATCTTCTAGGAAGTAGCTTTCAAAATACACATGTGACAAATCTGGGTGATGCATCTCTGATGTCACATGAAGAGAATGCCTTGGAGAGCCACATGCTTGGAAAGGCTTTGCTAAAAGAGCCAGAGGCTGCTCCTACAAAGCCCCTTGTCCCTGAGGAAGATAAGAGAGAGGGACGTGGAAGGGATGACCCCAACGTTCCTGCAGAGAGGCTGGCACTGGCCCTGTTTGACTTGCATACATGGCAGGGCTTACAGTTTTTCTGCTGATTTCTGAGCACATCCCACTGGCCTTTGTGCGCCTCCAAGAAGCAGCTGTTCACTCTTGCTATCCCTTTAACCATGAGAAAGAGATGCCCACAGAAAGGAAAAGTATGTGTTGAATACAGATACTAAACGTGAAAGCCTCTGGACTCCTGGGTTCTAACGGAGTGTTTCACTTTTCAAATGAATTTTTTAAAAGCTGTTTAGGGAGCTTATCAAAATGGGTACTTTATGTTTAGTTAGGAGCCATTGCTGCCAGGTTACTGAGAGCCGAAGGTTTACATAAGTTGCTGTTAGCTGGCAGGTGTCCCTGGAAGGATGGGCTCGTGGACAGGTGCGGAATCTGCACAGTGGTGTGCTCTGAGGCCACACCAGGGCAGCACCGGGCCTCCTGGACAAGTGACCTGAGTTGGCTCTTTCCTCATGGTAATGGAAGGAAGGGCTGCCAGGTGGGAAGTTGGCACCCCAGCCCAGGAAGAGCCGCCCAATTGTGTCAGTACTTCCAGTTGACTCGGAAGTATGTTAACTTTCCAAACACACACGACTTTTGTGAAACTAAGGGAAGGACTAACTTTATCTACTGTTACCTTGCCAATGGTCAGCAAAGTGATACTTGTTGGTATCGACCGAGTCACCGTCTTGGCCCCAGTACATTATCAGAAACCATCGATTAATATATGCGTGCAAAGATTCTTCTCTCTGTGGAAGTGAAAAGTTAACTTGAAAAACAGGAAGAAGGGACAACTGAATTCTGCTGCAAAGTATTTTCTTATAACTGTAAAGAGCCAGTTGCTTACTCGTAAGAATTTTCATTCATTCATTCATTCATTCATTCATTCATTCATTCATTCATAGTACCAAGGGTCAAGCCCAGGGTCTGGTGGATGTTACACAAGCCCCTTATTCCTGAGCTGTCCTTCCATCCCTTGCTATGTATGTATTTATTTATTTTTCATTTTGGTACAAGATCTCCTCAGTGGCTTAGGCTGACCCTGGACTTGCAACTTCCCAGCTTCTGCCTCTGAAATCACTAGAATTATGGGCATATGTCACTGTGTCCTGCAAGAATCTTTGACAAGCTGCTTTTTTACTTTGTTTCTTTCAAACCATTCAAGTTTGAATTCCAGCTCTTGGCCCTGAGCAAAGACGTTCTTGGCCTTTCTTAATCTTTTTGCATCTGTGATGCAGGACCTTCCTAAATCCTTCCAGTTGGGGATTGAGTGTGAGGACTTCCTGTCTCAGGCCTGAAGGAGCTGAGATTGCAGGTGTGCCTCCATGCCGGGCAGTGCAAAGGGACTTCACAGAAGTCGTGTTGTGTCCTAAGTTACACGAGGGTTTGGTCCCACTTGTGTCCTATGGTGGGAATGCTGTCATTCCGAACAGATCATTTTATTTCTGTGAACTTTCATACTTTCCTTTTGCTGAATTTTTGGTTTTTAATTTTTTTGGGGTGGGGGGGCACTGGGACTTGAACTCAGGACCTTGTGCTTTCCAGGCAGGTGCTTATGCTGCTGAGTTATCTCCACAGCCTCTTGATCTCTTATTTTTTTTCTTTCTTTTTCATGTAACATTTCTTGAAGATGTATTAAGTTTTAAAATTTTTGACATTTTATAATTTAAAAACAGAACCAGTTAATGTAACTGGCTGATGTAACCTGGCATTCCAGGGTGTTTAGTGTCATCATTGACAAAAAGAGGCTATGTACCCTACTGCATGGGGTCGAGTTTACATCCTATCTCATTCCCATTCACTGTTATAATTTTATTAATGTATAAATATAGATCATTTATTCTGGTAATATAGCAATCGATTTGCTATAACTATGAAAACATTACAACTATCCCGCAACTGTATTATTTATCTCGAAATAAAACATGAAAATTTGCTTTTCCAAGTGCAATAAATATATATAGCACAAGACCTGGCACACAGCAAATGCAAAAAGTTTTAGAATGGTATATACTAAGGCCGAGGGCCAGGGAGATAGCTCAGTAGTGTAAGTACCTGCCTTGCAAGTGCAAAGACCCGAGTTCAATCCCTGGTATCACAAAACTTGAAAGAAAGAAAGAAAGAAAGAAAGAAAGAAAGAAAGAAAGAAAGGCTGTGGGCTCCTGTAGTCTGACTAAGTGCGATTGTATTATTGTATTATTGTATTATTTATGATGTTCTGCTCCATAGCAAATGTCTCAAGCTTCCCAGCTCTTGGTTACTTTTGTTTGCAGATTGAGAGTAACAATAGGATCTATTGAGTAGGATTATTAAAATGATTAAACAAGATAATGCCTCATACAGTGCTTAGTGCTGTATGAACTATAAAGGAACATTATACTGCTATTTCTATTGTTGTTGCCAGCATTACTATTTCGCGATTTTAATAGAAAAGTATGTGTCCAGGCATGATGGTGCATGCCTGCAATCCCAGCGTTTGGGAGGCTGAGGCAGGGGAATCGCTGTGAGTTTGAGGTTAGCATAAGCTGCAGAGTGAGTTCTAAGCCAGTCTGAGATAACTCTGTTTCAAAAAGCATATATATACATATATATATATATATATATATACATATATATATACATATATATATATATGTATATATATACATATATATATACATATATATATATATATGTATATATATATAGGCACATGTGAATGCCATCATAAATTGGATATCTCTGATTCTTCCTCTGTGAGCCCCAAAGTGTGCGATGAAGACTCAAACTTCCCCGCTTCCCTTTTAGGTTCAAGTGTTGGCCTTTTTATCTATGCTGCTCTGCAGAAGATGTTGATTGATCTCTATGGACTGGATGGATGCCTGCTGATTGTCGGCGCTTTAGCGCTGAACATCTTAGCCTGTGGCAGCCTGATGAGACCACTGCAGGGCTCCGACTGGCCCTTGCCTGAAAAACCAGCTCCAGACAGTGTGCCGGATGGATATTCCATGTATGGTGAAAGAGAAACGAGCCAGGAAGAGGGCACGAACATTCTGGGGAAGGGCTGTGGTGCCCAGGCCAAGTGCAAGGCTGTGCTGGCAGGCAGGGACTGGAGGCAGGACGCAGCTCTTCTTAAAAGCCCCATGGGAATCGCACCCACGAAGGAACTGGAGACCTATAGGCAGAAAGTTGCCAGACAGACATATTTTTGCAAACAGCTTGCCAAGAGGAAGTGGCAGCTGTATAAAAACTACTGTGGTGAGACAGTCTCCCTTTTCAAAAATCCAGTGTTTTCTGCACTGTTCGTTGCCATCTTCCTCTTTGACATTGGGGGCTTTCCACCTTCGTTACTGATGGAGGATGTTGCCAGAAGCTCCGACGTGAAGGAGGAGGAGTGTGTCATGCCTCTGATTTCCATTATAGGCATCATGACGGCAGTCGGGAAGCTCTTGCTGGGGATTCTGGCCGACTTTAAGTGGATCAACACCTTGTATCTTTATGTAGTGACCTTAATCGCCATGGGTCTGGCCTTGTGTGCAATTCCATTTGCCAAAAGTTATGTCACATTAGCAATGCTTTCTGCGATCATAGGGTTTCTCACTGGCAACTGGTCCATCTTCCCATATGTGACCACCAAGACTGTGGGAATTGAAAAATTAGCTCATGCCTATGGAATCTTAATGTTCTTCGCTGGACTCGGAAACAGCCTCGGACCACCTGTTGTTGGTAAGCGATTTGTCATCTGGTCAACCCAGCTTACGCTTCTCATTGTAGATGCTCTATTGCTTCTCGGCCTTTTGGCTAAGATCAAGTGTCATTATAGATGCTTTAGCTATAGAAGCTGAGATTGTGAAATCAGCACAGATTTGCAAAGAATAAACCACAATGCACTCAGAATCACCTTGTTATAGATGAGCATAGCAGGTCAGTAGACTGTCTTTATAGTCATTCTTTTATTTGGGAGAAACTCAGAATGCTTCTTGGCTAAATTTTTTTCATTTTAGAAAAAACTATATTTTCACTCATGCCTACTAATTTTGCAAGATGCTAGATTTCAATGTGTGTCTGTTGCCGGGTGTGGTGGCGCACGCCTGTAATCCCAGCACTCGGGAGGCTGAGGCAGGAGGATCGGTGCGAGTTCGAGACCAGTCTGGGCTATGGAAGTGAACTCAAGGCCAGCCTCAACTGCATAGCGAGACCCTGTCTCAAAAAGACAAGAAAAAAAAAAAAAATGCGTGTCTGTTTTGGTTCTGTTACTGGGAACTGACCTCAGGACCTTAACACTGAGCTGCACTGCCAGCTCTTTTTTTAAAAATTTTATTTTGAGACAGGGGCTTTCTTGCTAAGCTACCAAATTGCCCAGGCTTGGCTTGAACTTGAAACCCTCCTGTCTCAGCCTCCAGACTGCTGGATGACAATGTACACCACCTTGCCTGGCTTCAACGTGGTGTTTTTATGGACAGGGATAATGTATTTTTCCCCCACTGCCTTCCCTCAGGTCCACTTTATCATCTAAGTATTTGAGTGTCTCCTCTTCTAAATCTTATTTATTCACCTTAAACATAACCATGTACTCTAACTGTACAGAAAATTGTTGAAAATTTGAGTGTAGCTTGGCTTGCATACTATTTCTGAGAAACTGTGCCATCTTCCGTCTTCTCAGGTTGGTTCTACGACTGGACCCGGACCTACGACATTGCATTTTATTTCAGTGGTGCGTGTGTCCTGCTGGGAGGTTTTGTTCTACTGCTTGCTGCCCTGGCCCCGTGGGACACGTGGAAACATCAGCTTCCTAAGCCAACACCAACAACTTTTTTGTACAAAGTTGCCGCTAATGTTTAAGGAATATTGGGAGACACTGGGTATTTTTTTTTTTTTTTTTTGTCATTTTGTACCATATCGCAAAAAATTTTTTGACAATTTTCAAGCCAATTCTTGAGTCAAGACTGTTTCCTCATAGCAGACTTTGATGGTGGCTGCCTCTGAACACATTTTTAAACTTTTTATATATCCGCTTCCTCGCGTATTCTATGTGTAGGCTTTATCCCCTGTGCCAAATCCCTGAAGAAACGGAACATTTTTTTTTTTTTTTATTGATGTCCATTAGTTCTTAGCATTATAAAACTTTTGACCAGCCTCAGAAGGCTTTTGACACGGAAAGTACAGACTTTGTGTCGACCTCTTAGTTCTACCGCGAGGGGCCCAGCATCTCTTCTGTGTGAAGTTGGCATGAGCCTTGTGATGTGGTGCGAGCGAGGGCCATGGGTGGGGAGTGACTCTGGGCTGGACCTTCTGCTCCACGGGCTCCTAGCCTCTCCGTCAGGAAGTGCAAGTAGCTGTAAGACAGCACCAAGCCTCGTGGTGGAACACGGTGGTCACGCAAAAGCCTGTTTCCTACTCGTCGTCTTCACTGTGTCGTCTCTCTTGTTTTGCTCCAGCCCACGTGTGTGTCTGGTGCCCTCTGCGCACTAACGGTTTCACCTACAGTGTTTGCCGGCAGAGGAGGAGCCTTCTGCAGGGCTGGCGAAGCCTTGGCTCCTTCGTGGTGCCGACATCCAACTCAGCCGGTTGCGTCCCAGAGCGCGCTGGCTTTGCCTGCTCCCAAGCAGGCGATGCAGATTTCAACCATTCCACGTGGCACGTGGGTGCTTCCGTTTGCTTTTGGCACAGTGGTGACAGGGTGCAGGTGCGTGCGTAGCTTCCCGGGGAGGCATTTGCTGTGATCAGATTTTTCCTCCATCACATTTCCATTCAAGGGCAGAACTGAGAAGTGAGTACATGTGTGTGTGTGTGTGTGTGCGCGCGCACACGTGCATGTGTGCACAAGGGTGAATGCTTGCCCTAAGTCTATATGCGATAGAGGAAGGAAAAAGGCAGTTAGAAATGACACCCTTATTTAACTTTGTTCAAGAGTAAGTTCTAGAAAGAAACATTTAACAAATTGGTATTTTTCTCCAAAGAAATGGGTCTTAAACATTGACATGCATGAGGATTCCTCATTGATCCTTTAAAAATATGGGTGCCTGGGTCCCCAGCTTAGAGATGTGCACTTAGGTCTGAAGACCAGGAAGGGGAACAAACATCTCTCTCTCTCTCTCTCTCTCTCTCTTTCTCTCTCTCTCTCTCTCTCTCTCTCTCTCTCTATATATATATATATATATATATATATATATATATATCATGTTCACATGATTCTGTTAACATCGTCTGGATTGAGAATGGCTCTTATGAGATCGGCAATAGAAAAACATTCTCTTAAATTAAAAGCCACAAGGTCAGGGATTTCTATAAACAGCCACATGTTCTTTAAATAAGAGATACCCTTTCCACTGTGCTACATTTGTCTTTTCATTTCTTTTGAAATACGTGGTTGTTTTATACTTCGACACTGCTTTCCTCGGAAGGCGCCTGAAGCACTTTATCCACAGGAAACCTCCCCAGGCGGATGGGACTTCCCGCCTGCTCACACGGGCATCAGTCTTACCCAGTAATGCAATAACAGGCCTTTGGGGCACCTCAGAGCTCTGCTGCACATTTTTCAGACTTCTAGAAAGTTTTCTGTACTTCATTGTTAGTCACTGAAAAGGTTAGTAAATAAATGATATTGAAAAGAAAAATAGTATGATTTTTGTGTGGAAAGTTCCTTTTTGTCAATAGTATGTCCTAGAAAATCTAGTAATCCGAAGAAGTTTGACTTTTGCACATTCATCAATGTTGATAAATGTCCAGACAGAACATCGTTGCACCCACTAATGCCATCCAATGTATGCATTAGCTGCTCTTCAGGGAATGAATTTTAAGCAACAATAAAATATTTTTGTTTGTTTTGTATCAGTTTATTTATTTATTTTTTTTTCTTTTCTTTTGGCAAGGCCTCACTGCTGTGTAGTTCAGTCTGGCCTTGAATGCACTAGGTAGCCTAGGCTGGCCTGGAAATCACTGTGACCCTCCTGCCTCAGCCTCTGTAGTGCTGGGATTACAGGTGTGCGCCATCACGCCCGGCCTGCATCAGTTTAGTTGTTTTCTTTTCTCTTAGTTTTCTTCCTAATAGAGTGACACTTTACTTGGATGTAAATATATAAATGATCTGACATAGTTCAGACTCTAGAACGTGGTGTTTGTCAAGAAGAGAATACTTAAAGTTAATTACTTTGCTCCTTTCAAAAGCTGGTGTATACAGGGGGTGGGGAGATAGCTCAGTAGAATAAGCTTCTGCTTGGAGAGTGCAGGGTCCTGAGTTCAATCCCCAGTACTGCTAAATAAATAAATAAAATAATTTTTTTAAAAAACAAACAAAAAACCAAAAGCTGGTGTGTCAGGCCTACATGATGCTCTTGAGAAAAAGAGCACATATCGCTCTCTGACCTTATTAATAATACCTCGTTCCTCACTTAGACCATTCTTTCTTTAGTAACTGTTCAAGACAGGGCATCACTTTTGCTCAAGCTGATCTTAAACTCCTCGGCTCAGGAATCCTCCCACCTCAGTCTCCCAAGTAGTGGGATTATAGTCTCAAGCTACCAAGCCCAGCCTAATGATTTATACAATTTTAAAAATATATTCCAAGTTTATATTATGCATAGCTAATGACAACACTGTGACTAGAGATTATGATACTGTGTAATAGTATAATTGTCCTAATGATCAAAACATAAGCACAAGAGATTTGTACTTACATAACGATTTCACTGTCTAGAAAGCAAAATAGGCCCTTTGATTTTTTTTCTTTTTCTTTTTTTTTTTTTTTTTTTGGTGGGACCAGGGTTTGAACTCATGACCTTGCACTTGCCAGGCAGGCACTTGTGCCCCAGAGCTATCTCCCCAGCCCCAGCCCTTTGATTTCTAACATGGCTAGGATGTAGGGCTTGGGGGGATTGCTATCACACCCAGCTTCTCTGTGAGTAGAGAAGTCACTGCTGTTAAAATCACCTTTCAGGAACTGTCCATTTCCCTAGAATTGGCATTTAAAATACGTGCTTAACGTAATTTCTGCTGGCGAGAACCAGCTCCTCCTTTTGTGACTGCTGATGCAGAACTGGTTTGGGCTGGGCTTGGGCAGGCTGAGGAGGGCTGCTCAGGAGCCTTCCCTGCTGGCTGCACAGCAGGGGCTCACCGCCCCTCGGCTCCCTCCCTCCCCACCATAAGCCGCAAGCTGCCAGGTGCCTCATTCTCTGCGGGGCAATCATGAGAGTGGTAACAGCCCCTGGAGGACCAAGTCCCAAGGACCAGGAGCTGCCACTCTGGGAGGCCATGACCGAATGGTGCCTGCTGACAAAGAAGTTCCATGACTTTAGGTAGCTTGCCTGCCACCAATTACAGCAATCTGTGGGAGTATCCACTGGCAGAATGTTCCAGAAAATGAAAGAGAGCTCTATTTTGAAGAAGAGAATGTCTCACTTTCTATTTGTTTTTTTTGAAGAATATTATATTGAGCACATAAAATTCACAATTTACATTAGCAGCCCCGTGTGAACAATTTCTCCATAGGCATAAACTTGGGACCTTTTCCTGTACTCAGTGTTTGTGGAGTACATAGGATCTTTGAGTCAAGAGTTAGCCCACAGCTGGTTTCAGTGATCAGCATGTTGGGGGCGGGGGCGCAGTATCCCTGCTCATGAAGGGTAGGTCTGTTTTCATACCTAGGTGCCTGGGGTTCAAATCCCAGCTGGGTCATTGCAGCTGGGGGACGGTGAACAAATTATTAGTCTCTCAAAGCCTCAGTTTCCTCACTTACAAAGAGACACCATGAGGTTCTAGTGGAAATTAAATATGACAATGTATTGGGATGCTTGGCCCATGACGAGCGTCCACGAAACATCCACTGCCACTGCTCTTGCTGTCTTTAGCATCCACGAAAAACATCCACTGCTGCTGCTCTTGCTGTCTTTATTCTCAAGAAGGGGCTTCCTGGTGGTGTGCCAAAAGAGGCACTCGGCGTCCCTGGGCACAGGTGTGTGACAAATATTTATATTCCAGGGCTTCGTTTGGAAGAACAAGATTCCTGGGCTCTCCAGCTCACTCTTGCCAAAACCTTTCATCCTTAAGAACCTGTGAGTCCGCACATTTTTCTGGCTTTGCCAACTCAAACACAAAACAGATCCCGCGCGGTTCCTCCTCTGGCTGCCCGAATCCACCGTGTAAACTGAATCACTCTGATAACATGAACTGGTGTGTCTTTGCCCTTAAGAGCTCACGTAGGAGCTGTGTAGAAGAGGGCCCCGAAATGGGGCAGGAAGAAAAAGAAGCCAACTTGTTTACTAAGCACTAATTAGCTTCAGTGCACAGGCCCTTGTCTCCCGGCCTGCAGGGGAGGCCTCTGAGATTTACTCTTGAGTGAGCTCAGGGACTTGCCACATCTGCCGGGATCCTATTCTTTTCTTAGCAGATCTCAGCTACGTTAGTTACTTTATAGTGTATCCATTTCTTCTCCTACTACCACTTACTTTTATGTTTTTTGTTTTGTTTTGTTTTGCTTTTTCCTTACAAAAAGGAAAAGAAAAAACCTTGGTGGTTGCTTAGTTGTTTCTTGCTTTTAGATTTTGAGCCAGGGCCTCACGAAGTAGCTGAATTGGACTCAGTATGTGGCCCTGGCTGGCTTTGCCCTGGCATCCTCTGGTCTCATTCTCCTAAGTGCTGGGAGGCTGTGCATGTCCCACCATACCTAGTGGAAACAAACCTTAAAAAAAAAAAAAAAAGCCCTTTCATAAATTTTGTTGTTACTAGGTAGTAGTCTGTCTTTCTTTTATAACAGGGTCTCACTACTGACTCATTGTGATCCTCCTGCTTGCTACCTCTGAAGTGCTGGGATTACAGGTATGTGCCACCATGCTTGGACTCCATCAGCGCAGCAGGAGGGGCCAGGAACCAAACCCTGGACCTTGCACTTCCCTAAGCAAGCGCCTAGTCCGCTGAGCTATACCACTGGCCCTACTAAGTAGTATTGTAAAACCCTTGATATATACAACATTTTCAATAAAAAATGATTAGCCATGATCAAGAAGCCTGGCTCTAAGTCACACGACCACCACTATGGGGCTGTTCTTCCTAGAAACGTTTTTCTCTATGATGAAGGAAGTTGTCGTTACTCTGGATTAGATCTGAAAATTCCTGCATGTTTGCAGCTTCAATGGAGATTGGTAGGAGCTCCCATGGCCCTTGGGCCCTACCAAAGCAGCGTGGTGCTTTCTGAGGGAAGTCCTTAACGAGCTTCCTGCTGCAAACTCTGTTTCATAGTTAGCTTAGTAGGAAACCCACTGAAAGCCGATAGTCCAGTGCAGCGGGCTAGGGGCCCGCAGCCTGGGTGGCCGGAGCAGGGAAAGGGGCAGGCATGCTCCCTGAGGCCCACCACGTGTCCAGTGGCGTTCTCACAGCCATGTGGGTTCTCGTCCCAGGCAGTCAGCTGGTCCTAGAGCAAAAGATGAAGCACAACTGTATTCAGAGAAGAAATGTCCCTGGCGGCTGCTCTGCAGAGCAGGGCAGAGCAGCACAGTGGCTCCACGGACAGACAGGCCATCTTCAGAAAGGGTGGCGGTGGCGGTGAGGCTGTTCCGGAGGCTGAATAGCACTGCACAAAGGGCGTATTTTATATCTGTGGGAGCTCAAAGGAGTGTCACCTAGCATTCCCTTTCTTTTTTTCCCCCTAAAAAGGTAAGAGCTCTTTCTCCAGCAGGGCCCCATTTTGCCTCTTCGATAACCAACAGCTTTCCTTTGCAGCGGTACTGTGGCTTACCCTTGGAGTAACCATGTGTTAGCCCTTCCTTACACCCAAAGAGCAGCTGCCTGTTTGCTTTTCGCCAGGCAGTTGTGTCCAAGTCCTGGCAACTCCAGTCTCAGTTTCAGCTGCTTCCCAGACACTGTCTTATCCTGATGAGGTTCCAAAGGCTTTGTCAGAGCTGGTGCCTGCTGCCAACCTCTCAGGACGCTGGGAGTCTGGCTCTCCCCTGCTGCTCCCTGCTGTTCATTCCTCTTTCATCTAATAAATCTGCACTGCACTACCAGAATGTGTAAGCAGTCTCCCAGGTGCCAAAGATAAACTAACTACTGGTAAGGCAGACAAAGCTCGTGACCTCCTTGACTCTGTTGGGACCCTGGAGGGCATGACATGCAGCTGTTGTCCTGTGAGATATACTGGAGACCGAGTGGCTCTTCAGTCTTGCTCCATGGAGTTAGGTCATAGTAGATCATGTGAACATTCCCCAGAGGGTCTGAGGGGCCACCAGACTCTTTTATGTGTATGAAAAATCGTGACAATCTGGTCATGTGTTCTCTATAGGTGTGTCCAATAGGATGCCACATAATAATCAGAAGCTGGCCTGGCAAGTGCAAGGTCGTGAGTTTGAACCCCGGTCCGACAAAAAAAAAAAAAAAAAAAGTCAGAAGCTGTTCAAGGTGTTGGGGATCAGGGTCTTGGATAGTTTGTTTTCAGGGAGTTTTCTTTTCTTTTTGAGACAGGGTCTCACTATGCAGTTCAGGCTGGCCTTGAGCTCACTTTTGGAGCCCAGGCTGGTCTTGAACTTACACTGATCCTCCTGCCTCAGCCTCCCGAGTGCTGGGATTACAGGCATGCGCTACCACGCCTGGCTCAGGGAGTTTTCTGTGGCCAAATGTTTTTAGTCATAAATCACTGGCTTAATCCAGCATCTGTCTTAAGTGAATAACAATAGCTGGACTTGGAGAAGTCCTCAGTAGTCTGCTCCTCTCCAATTTTGTAATTTGGCTTGTTGGGTGATGTGTTTAATTGTATGCTGAGAAGGCAGCCTTGCTCGGGTGCTGTTGCTGTGGTGTCCAGCTGGACATAGGGTTTGTCGTCACAGCGATCCCTTTATGGGCATGTGACCAAGTCCTGTTTTTGGCACTGATGTATTATTTGTTCAGTGGGGCTGCAGCCACGTGCTGCTGGCCAAGGCCTCAGTGGCCATGGTCACGTTATGTCTGACTATACAGCAAGGCTTGGCCTCCTGGGCCATGCTGGGCTTTCTTTTTTTTTTTTTTTTTTTGTCTTTTTTGAGACAGGGTCTCACTGTGCAGTTCAGGCTGGCCTTGAGCTCACTTTTGTAGCCCCGGCTGGTCTCGAACTCGCACCAATTCTCCTGCCTCAGCCTCCCGAGTGCTGGGATTACAGGCGTGCACCACCACGCCTGGCTACAACCATGCTGGGCTTTCGAAGCAAGGGCCACCATTACCCTGGGACAGGGACAGGAACCAAGGAATCCTGGTAATCAAATCGTATCTGTCTACCGGTCACTTGATTGTCTCAGGTTTTGTCACGGTAAGATTGGGCAGCTGGGTTCAGCTATGTGTTTCTCCCTCAGAAAGTCTTCATCTGATGGCCGCAGTGGTGACTTTGGAGCTCGGCCTGTTCTCGTGTGCTGGAGCCTGGAGAATGGCGCTGTTCTCCCGCCCCTTCCTTTATTAGCTGCCATGCTCCTGGGAAGAGGTCTCTTTTTAACTGTTGATTTCAAGGTACAATGACTGTGAGACAAATAAGATAAACTTTGAGTATCACTTTCAGAAAAATGAATTAACTTTCCAGCACTCTTCAAAGGTGACCCATAATTTTTTTTTCCTTTTTTGTGACCTATTTTATTATAAACTCATGAACGCTAAATTTGGACAGAGGTGGTTCTAGTAGTGGCAGTTTTTTTTCTGATTGCTTTCCCTTTGCTCCTTTCTTTTCTTCTTCCCTTCCCCCTTTAATACCGGGGCTTGAACCCAGGGGGAGCTTCATTCTGAGCTCGTTCTCCAGCCCCTTTTTTCTTTTTCTTTTGAGACACGACTGACTCTTGGGTCCTAGCAGCATAAGGTCAACAGCCTTCAATAGTTTCTATCTTTGTTTTTCTGTGGCACCTGGGTTCAAATTCAGGACCTTGCACGTGGCAGGCAGGCACTTGTGCCACGGAGCTAGCTCCCCGGCCCCTTCCAATAGTTTCTTTAGTTCCTAAGAGAATGTGTTTTACACTCATCAACACGTGCCCATCTTCCAGGGCTTTGGGGGACAGTTTTTAGATGACAGTTTTGGCCTTAGAAGCATCACTGATACTGAATTGGAGACTGTTTCTATAAAACACATATTCTTGCTTTCCAAATTAGAAGTACATCATGAGTTCATA